>VXBW01004054.1:267577-296906 GCA_013400375.1 Thinocorus orbignyianus
AAAAAAAAGATAAAATCTTGTCACTTATCTCAATGTTATTACTTATACAGCAAGAACATTTTCTTTTTCATGAATTTTCTGTGTATTATACACATTGTTCTCTCTCTCGTACATTTGTTTTTGAAGGAGTCATTGTTTTACAAATACAAACTAGCAGGACTCATTATGTTTGCTTGAGCAGTACACTGACTATTTAGGAACACAGATTTTCATCCTTATAAAAGCAATCAATCATTAACATGAGTTCTGACTTAGTAGAGAAACTAAATGAAAACACTGATGTTCTCAGTGTTTCATCAATACTTATCTAAAAAGAGTGACAGTAAGGATCTTCATCCTCATTAAGCCACTTTTTGTCTTTACAGATTTACATATTCCAAATTTAGAACCTATTAACTGTTAACAAGTATTGCTGCACTGTGATGTGTGAAATTCAGAATTTGTTTAATTTACCGGGAATGGCCTGGATTTTCTGCATATGTTACATGCCTCTGAGCCAACAGAATTAATTTTTAGAGTATAAGAAACTCTACTTTTAGACAATGAATATGGCATCTAGCCATGAAATAGATATGATTTTATGTCTTTTATCTCTTCATTATACTAAATGTGTTCCCTTTTTTTGATGAGGGATTGCCTCATATTTCATAGCTTATAAATTACTACATTTATAGCAGGTGGCCCTAGAGTTACTTTTGCAATAACAGCCATTTATAACTCTCTTCTAATGTTAATACAGTGCAACCTACATCACTCTCTACATTTTTAGACCAGAAAAAAATAGAGAAATAGTTTTATTATGTTCTTTGTAGTGTATTCCAGCCTCTGCTCACATAAATTTTCCCACTGAAGTGAATGGTCAGTTTAGTAATTAAATTAGAATTGAATTATCTGTGTGTTTAGGTACTATTTATGAGAAATTTTCTTGAAGATAGACACTTGTCTGAATTCAAATGTAAATGAAACTGTTATAGTGATTATAGTGATAATACTAAACTAAAAGAATTCCATCTAACTTTTAAACAATAGCTAGCTACATTACTTTTTTTTTTCTCTCTGAAATATTATACTTAGGGTAAAATAAGGACCAGTAGCTAGATTTAATGCAAGGAATAAAGAGTTCCATGGGGAAACTTGTAAGCCAGAGGTCTAGGAAGAGTTTGTCTGAAATGGTTCATCAGAGCATTCCCTGATAGAGCACAAAAGCTATTTTGTCACGCTTTTGAGTAAAACTTATAAAATCTTAGGAAGAAATAGGGTTTTGATCTAAAATAAACTATGCTGGCCCAATCCTATTTCTTTTATAAAACTGTATCTGAATCTTAAGTACATTTTGTCAGTCCTATAATTTTCATGTACTTTTCTGTTTTTTACCAATCTGTACAAAATAGACAAGTTAAACTTATAAACAATATAAACTTATGTATATAAACTTATAAACAATAAGATGAAACTTTCCTTCCATTATTTCAACTAAAATCTAGTTTCCCTAAATTTCTGTATTTTGTAATTGAACAGGTGAAAAGACAGATTCATTCTTTCTTCTAGTGCTCATACCTTTAAGTTCTACTTTTGAGGGCCCAAACAGTTCCAAAAATTGTTTAAAGTCTCATTGTCTTTTTTTTTCTTTTCTAACTTCAATCTCTTTTTTTTTTTAATAAGCTGATGTTAAGAAAAAAATAAATTAAATAAAAAATATGTACAAAATAGATGGTGGGAGACATTTCCAGTCTAAAGCGGAACCTTCATATGATGCAAAAATTCCTAACAGTTATTTAAGCAAAAAAAACCCAACCCACCAGTATATTGATTTTAAAGGCAAAATCTTACATTGTTTATTAATGTTATTCATTAGTCATTAATACTCAAGCTAATTCAATTAGCAATTATATGTTAGTTCTTTCTAAATCTAAAATTCTAGTCAGTGATATTTCTTTTGCCTCTTTTCTAGCAATCTTGAATGTTGAGATCCTTTCCTCATCATTACTTTCTCCCTTTATTTTTTCCTGTTGAAACTTATGTCCCTCCATGAAATGGTCTACAGGTATTTGCTCTGTGTGGAATATGTTTGGTGGGAGTATTCTTCTGGGTTAAAAAATCAGTTGATATTAGCTCAATCGCACTGAGGTGAGACACTGGGCAGTGACTGGTCTTCAAGTTGTCCAAGCACAAGGCTCTGGCCAAAGCAATAGAGCTCTGACCTGTGTATTACCTGCTGTCATATACACACACACTTGTCACCAATAAACCAGTTCTCGCTGTCTAATCACTTTCAGTCAAGGGTGACCAGGTGACTGTGCTTCAACTATATGTCTTTGTAGATATAACCATAGAATTTAGAGCTGAATAATTTTTCCTAAATTTAAAAATTTTAGATTAAAGATGTACACTAATTTTTTAACACATTTGGAGACTTTCATAAAACGTAAAGCCAAAAAGCCATGTTGGATCGTTTATTATGGCATATGTAATACAGGCCATTGCGTTTCGCCCAGATGGCCTATATCAAGGCTAAAGACCTTTATCAGTCTAAAACACTCAAAGCCTTGATAAATAAAGCTTTTTCTCAAACACCAAAGATTATATTAGTCTTTAGGCTCTGCTGTTGTCAGGGAAATGAATCGGCCAAACGCAAAATAAACACCATAATTCATATATTTCTGTCTTTGTGTGAAGTTTAACAGGCTTATAGCCCAGATGAAAGAGAAAGGAGACCACACATGAGGTTATCACAGCAACCAGGTATCTGAATCTGGAGTTACAAGGGCAAGATGCTGTGTTCTGTAAATACTGATGATACCCTTAATTTTCTAGGTTCTACCTTGTCTATGGATTGGATGCCTCAGGGAAGCAAGCTTTTTGACAATACTTTTCCTGAGGGAAAAAAAGCCTGGGAGAATCTTAATGTACGGGAAACTGTAGTGGGAAATAAAACATACAAGAAAGCTTTTGGGTAAATTGGGGCTTTATGTCAGAATTCTCAAATATTAACTGTCAAAAGCGAGGAAGAAATTGGAAAATTCTTGGTATTGAATAGACTCAATCAGGACAAAAACTCACATGAAACATGAATCTACAAAATAAAATTAAAGTTGGGAGGGAGAATGGGCTGCTAACCATGAAATAAATAATAAAAAGTATAAAAGGAGCTGATACTCAAGAAGATTAAAGAGTTTTCTGATTTTACTTGGAGAGGACATTAGGTTTCAGATGTTTCAGGCTATAGTACAAACATATACATGTACAGAAAAGGAAGGTATAAAGTGAATTACAAACTTTCTGAGGCAAAAACAGAAAACAAAGTCAAAGGTTGCTTTCCTTTTAGAGTAATATGTAGCAAAGACATCATCACATCATAAAATTAAAATTAAAGTAAGGGATTAAATCTTCAGGAAGTGAAAGATCGCTTTGCAAAATATAGACTATTGTGGAAAACAAGTCCAAAACCCAGCCTTAGTCTGATGTAGTGGTGAAGGATCAGCAGAATGACAGAGAATGGAATGGTTAATCTTGGAAGGAAGACAATCTGTATGAGAAGAAAGGTATGGTGAAAAAAGACGGTCTGATTCCTGGGTCCACAGCAGGACTTGATGTAGAATGAATAAAATAATATGCAAAAGATTAAAAAAAGAATGGGAGAAGAGCTTCATGGGGAGAAGGAAGAGTATAGTTAGTAATTAGGGAGTGAAATAGAATCTAGGTTTGAAGAGAAAGACCTCAAAATGTCATATTCTTTATTTCTCTGACCAAGATAGAAACAATTATATCTCTACCATTCCTGACAAAGTATTTTCGAGCATGCTGGACACTCCAGACTCTCTCCAGGAAATCTATTAATAACGACAATGAAGTGCACAGGCAGATTCTACAGCTAAAAAGTTCCTGTACAAATATTAGGGGAAAAATGAAAGGAGCAAATATGGTGTAACATATGAAGCAAAGAGGCTTAGAATATGTCACTGATTAACTCATCCTGTGCTGTGTGCTATGGTCCTGGGACAGCAGAAAAAGAGTTCCAGAAAGGAAGAGGTTTTTCTGATGTAGAAGATTAAAAACCTACTCCAAATGTAAGGGGTTGGTCTTTCCATATTTTAGAGAAATAGGAAAAAGAAAAAATCCATAACAAAAAAGATAGTCTATGGTTCTAGACGGACTGCAAAAGGCAGAAGGTAGGTTGTAAGGGTAAGCAACCTAGGAGCAAGAGGAGAAGACACTGAGAATGAAAACACTAGTAAAGAAAAAACTGACATATGTAAGAGGAAATTAACAAAACAAAACAAAAAAAAACCCAGAGATATATTGTGAATATTAAAAGGGTTTCTGGTTATTCATTTCATCTTTTGTCGTAAAAGGTGTGGAAATTTCGTAGAACCATAGAACAGCCCAGATTTGGAAGGGACATCAAAAGATCATCCAGTCCAATCTTTCATGGAAAAGGGAACCTAGATGAGATTATCTAGCATTCTACCCAACTGCACCTTGAAAACTCGAAAACAGACATCTAAGAAGATCCCAGACTATCTGAGATGATCCCAGCCGAGGCCAAGTTTTAGCAGTTTTCTAGGTTTCCTTTTGTATTTGTAAGGAGAACAAGGTGTGTCTTGAGGTAAACTTGCTCTTAGACTGACCAGGATACTTGAGAGTTACGTAGAAAGACATCCAAACCACCGAAAAATCTTTCACAAGAAGATTGGAATATGCAACACATTGTGGTGGGTTGACCTTGGCTGGATATCAGGTGCCCATCAAGCTCCATCACTCCCCTCCTCAGCAGGACAGGGGAGAAAATAAGACAGAAAGAACTTGTGGGTCAGGATAAAGGCAGTTTAATAATGCAAAAGCTGCATGTGGAAGCAAAGGAAAACAAAAGATTTATTCTCTACTTCCCAATTCCCATCAGTGATGTCCAGCCTCCTTCTGGGAAGCATGGCTTCAGTAAACAAAGTAGTTGCTCCAGAAGATAAAACTTGTAATAAGGAAAGCTCCCCCCTGCTCTTTCTCTTAGCTTTGATTGCTGAGCAGATATCACATGGTATCCCTTTGGTTAGTTTAAGTCAGCTGTCCTGGTTAAGTCCCCTCCCAAGATATTGCCCACCCCCACCCTATTGTTGAAGGGGGAATGTTGGTGAGGCAGCCTTGATATTGTGTGAGGAATGCTCATCAGTAGCCTAAACACTGGTGTGCTATCAACAGCTTTCTAGCCACCAGTACAAAACACAGCACTGCAAGGGCTGCTATGGGGAAAATTAACTCCATCTCAGCCAGATCCAATACACACAAGAAATACCCTGAAATGCTTTTCTGACATTTGCCATATTCTGTGACACTTTTTTATATTCTAAGGTTGATATGCTTTCCATTATTCCATCACCTTAATAATCAGATTTCTTCATCATCCAGGAGGGTGGTGACTTGCTCTGATTGGTTAGTAATGTACATATGTTACTAAAATACCCACAATAAAAAAATGTAGGTAATATAAATAAATGTGGGAGAGTTTTAACTTATGATCCTTCAGAGGATTGAAGAAATACGAAATAATGTCCAGGAAATTAAAGAGAAAATGTGAAGTCTATGCAGGTGAGAAACATTTATTAATACCTTGCAAAGACGAGGGCAAGCATTATTGCAAAAAACAAACCACTCCCAACTAAAAATCCACAAAAATCAAAAAGGCTGAGGTGTAATAGTGCAAAGTTCTCCTAGTGCTGGAATTAAAACATTAAGGAAAGAGCAGAATTGTGAGTAAAGGCTTGAAGTTCAGTCAGAGTTTTGTGTTTCAAATATCATATAATGCAGAATTAATGTTAAAATACCCTTTTCATAAATGTTTGTGGTTTTTGTTTGGCTGGATTTCTTTTTTTTGTTGGGGCTTTGTTTTGTTTTTTTTTTACATAATGCAGCCAGCAGACTCCTAGCTAGAAAGGTTAAGAAAAAAATAATCTGTAATATAATGACCTCGTTAATTAAGCATAAGAAAGAACTACACGTAATTATTCCTGAATTGTTGACAGATGTTTATGGCCATTTAATAGAAGTCTATCTACTTCAGAAAAGCTCAAAAGCAAGAAATTTTAAATTTTTGCAAAACACTACCTTAGCCTCATTAGAAACACAACTGTTCAACCCCAATAGCATCATCAGAGGAATGGAAGTTGAAATATTTTTTGTGTTCAGATTAAAATCTGAACATTGTGCAGCAGCAATTGAAACAGGATGATAAGACAAATTTTTAAAGGTATATTCATTTCTATACTTTTCTAAATTAATCACACAATCCATTTCTTTTCTTTTCTTTTAATCATACTATCCATTTCTTTTTGAAAGAAACAATGCTGTAATACTTACAGAGGACGGAGGCTATAGGGGAACAGTTTATAGTCTAGTTGCATTTCAGAAACAAATACCGAAGGCTGTTGATGTTAATGGATGGAATAGGCTAGAATATACTTGCTACTGGCTACTAGGACAGGCCTTCATAGTACTATTCATAACCTAGTTCATAAAAGTAAGCACTCCACTTACTTTGTCAGCATAGAAGAAACCTTTGTATAAATAAAATGTGGTATGTCTCCTGTTGGAAAAGGAATCCCTGTGGAGGTAAGGTGATCATGTACTCTTCCACCTACACAACGACCTTGGAGCATGTGAGTGAATGCCCTCAGCATAACCACTCTCTAGCCTTAAAGTCAAAATGGAGTGCACGGGTTTTAGATGAGAGAGTGTTGGATAGAAAGAACAAAGTAGGTTCTAGCAAGGAAGAGGATATATTTCTCCACGGTTTATTGTGAATGATTGACTTCCTTAAATGTATTACTGCCATAAAAGCTTTCCTATGCTTCCCTTCCTCTCTCCCTCCACCCTCAGGTTTAGTCTTCTACACAGTCTTATCTCTTGAAAGCTGTCATGATTTTCTGGTGTCATGGAATCATTGTATCTCCAAAGAGTCAGTCTAAATGGGCAGTGCTTCTTTTCATCGGATTGACCTATGTGTTTAGTAAGTCCTAGGAAGGTATTTTTTTTCCCCAAACAGGACAATTAACGGTGAACTACTTTTCAGATTTGCTCAGTGATCTCAAGATACAATGAATTAAATAAGTTAATTTCTTACTTGTCATAAAATTGAGAGATCCACTTATCACATGATTCTTTACGTATTTTGTACAGGATTTCACATGGTTTTCAACATGCTTCATGTGATTTGCCCCATCCCTGGAAGTGTTTAAGGCCAGATTGGATGGGACTTTGAGCAACCTGCTCTAGGGAGAGGTGTCCCTGCCCATGGCAGGGGGGTTGGAACTTGATGATCTTTAAGGTCCCTTCCAACTCTAACCATTCTATGATTCTATGATTCTATGATTTATCAGTAAGTATGTCATATATCTATGTTGACATACACTTTGGATAACATGTATTAAAAAAATAATTTTCCAAATCATGACAGCTTCCAAGGAGTAAAATTTATCTATTCCAGTACCTCCAAATGGAAATCTTATCACAAAACCTTTTAGTTAATTTGAGCAACACACTTTTAGAAATTAATTTGGAAAATGATGTAGATATTCTGCATTTATTATTTATTTTCTTATTTAAATATATTGGTTTAGAAAAATCTGTCATCCTTAGGGAAAATCTACTGATATTCCACTTCTATTCATAGTACCTTCATGCATTCTATTTTATTGATTAATTTGTATAGCAGAATGATAGACACTTCTCCCACACACACACTTTTGTCAGTGACAATGATTGTCTATGAATATCAAATCACATACAGCAGGATGTGATTATGAGTTGCCAGGTTTGATTTGTGGAACACATCACATTTGCATACTCTAAATAATACCTTGAGATGTAAATAAAGGAGGAAAAAAAAAAAAAGGTCTTGTTTAGGAGCGCATAAGAGTTATTTTAATAAATGAAAGACAAGTTTCTGTATATTTGTTGGCTCTTCCATTCATTTGGTCTTCATTTCACATTTTAAACCCTTCAGTTCAAAAATGTTAAATACGTATGCCTACCAGATAATCTTAGAAAGTCCTACACAGAGAATAGCAAACAGTTGCAGAACAGACTCTTTTCTGGTTGAGAACAACCTGTCTTTTGGCCTCAAAATCCTAGAAAGATCTGCAGTTTCTGTTCCAGTGACAAAGACCTATACCTTTGTCAGTAATTGCCCACAGTGGTGTCAAGTGAAAATGGAATGCAAGCTGACAAGAAGGGTAGGATGGGGATAGGAAGAGTGTAAACAGACTGGATATGGGTGTATGGCCAGAATTTAATTGCTGTGTTTTCAAGGAAAATGCTGTTGCATGGATAAGATTCAGCCCTAACTGAAAAAAGACATACTGGAGCTCACTGAATATCAGAAGGTATTTCAGTCACAGTACTTATGGTCTCTCTTTTCAGGGGTGCAAAACTTCTCTTCTTTGTGGAGGACTGCTTTCTATTTTGTGCTGGGCTTGTTCCATTCTCCTTTTCAGTTAAATATCTGCCGTGAGTGGGTGGCTGTCAGTGCGCGTGGGAGAGAACTTGGTTACATCAGGAATTCTTCTTGCTTCATGACTGAGAGGACTGAAGGAAAAACTCCCACCGACACACATTTTTCAGCCTGTTTAAATAGATTTAGCAATACAAAAGAGAAGATAACAATTTGGACACCTACGGACCAAGGGCCTACTCACACCTTTCACATCTACTCACATCCACATCTACATAGAGAAAGAAGGAGTCATCCGCCTCTGCTTCCACAACTCCCCCATTTCCTAAAGTTCAGAGAGCCCATTTTCTCCATCCGAAGGTCATGATGAAAGCAGAACCTCTCTGGTAAAAGAAGCCATTAGTTGTGATGTCATTTGGGATATGCTATGACCATCCACTAGTTTCATAATAATTTGGAGGAAGAAAATTATATTTTCCTCAAAGATGATCCATTGAAAGCTGTACAAACAAAGACTGTCTTAACTGCAAAGCAATTCTCATGTCAAGACTCTGGCGAGGCTGATCATCTTTTGTGAGACTGTAAATGGTTTTGTTTGGTGTCTGTGGCCTGAATCCTTGGCCAGTTTTAAAAGTAAGGGGAAAATTGTGCCTTTCAGAAAAACAAGGGTGAAATTGAATATGGGAAAGTCACATTCTCTATTGTCATGAAATCTTCCTTAAGAAGAAATACTTAGAACGTTGACGACAATTTAAAGATGAACCATGGGCATCATATTTAGTGGCTCATTATGTATTTTTGTGGATCCTCTGTAACACAGAGGGTATATCTTCCACTTCTATGCATCCAAAACTTCCAGTGCATTTAATAATAGCAAAACATCCATATCAGGAAGAGAGTAAAACCTTTAATGTCACTGTTATCATGTCATTAGGATATGAAAGAATGGTGGGAAAATGTCAATAGAGGTCCTTAGAGGCTGCATTGAGCTGCCATTATAATACGTCATAATTAGCATCTCCATCAAAATGATAGATCTTGGGAGATCCTGTTAGGAACTGTTCTGGGAACGAAACAAACCTTTTCTGTTGCTTCTTTCTTATTCTAGGTACCACAAGGCAGTTTACACCTAAGCCATTACAGCATGGAATGCTGTCACTTGTATTTTTTATTTTGCTTTGAAAGCAGCAATGCAAGTGACAAGGACAGAGAGTGAGTCTTGATGTGATACATTGTGTAAAAGATGGCATTTCAAAGGGAACAGAAATACGTGCCAAGCTACAAGTATGGGAACAACCACATCGTTCAACACTTTGGCAATTGCTTATTACAATAACAAACATCTAATTTTAATTATACCAATAAATTGCATCACCTAGGACTGGTATCTCACTTACTGCAATAGTTTCACTTAGCTAAATTGTGGAATGTCTTGCCATAGGGTTTGTGACACTAAAAGTGCTTTCAGGTGGAGACCGATCAAGTTCATTGAATAGAAATCGTTGGAGGGTACTTAGATACATAGGAACAACAGCTTATTCAGGGACTTCCTGAGTCTCTAATAATGAGACACTCTGGGAGAGTGCTCAAAATGAGCGTCGCTAATAAAATTTTTATTCTGCCCTTCCCTTAAGCATCTGCTTCTGCTTATTGTTGAAGGTTGCTCCAGCTGAAGCTTTGGTTTTCCCTAGTACAACTACACCTTTTGTGTCTCATCTAATGTGAAATACTATAACATTGTTATAGCAATACTAGCATTAAGAAATTTGATCCACACTAAGAAGAAGCTGAATAATTATTTCTTCACACATTGCTATTACCATGCTGCCTAGGATCAATCAGGTGGATAACATCTACTAACACCTACTCTTTCAGATTCTCTACAAAGAGAAATAAAGTTAATCCTCTTCCCAAAGAGTTCACATGGGGTAAAACAGACAGTTGCACCCAAAGAATCGAGGCATGTACAAAAATAAAGGAAACAGCACAAAGCCCAACATGCAGTCGTTTTTAGAGCTACAACAGGTTAACTACTGTGAAGACTCTTTAGCCATAAAAGAACAAATATTTCGGATCTCCATAATATACTAGTTGGCAGATGATTATGGGGAGCACATCCCCGTGTAAGGTTGCATGGAATGAAGCATGAAAGTTCTTTCAGAATTCAATACCTAAGAGATGAAATCTGACATTATTGATCAGTCTAATGTGCAAATCAACATTTCAGCAATTAAAAAGATCTAATCAGCAAAAATGCGATCAGTCACACATCTCCTTGACAGTCAAAAGAATTTTTTGTTCTTGATGAAAGGGCATGCCAGTAGAGAGATGGAATGAATGTGATACTGTATTGTATAATGGAATATATTCCATTTCAAAATTGAAAGCACAACAAATTCTGTCTAGCTCTAGCCATACTGAATTGTTGTGTGCTTTAAAACTTGGTCTTTTAAAATAACACTTATTACAAAAACATAATAGTGTATGAACTGAAATTAATTTGTTTTGCAAATTCGCTAAAGAAAATTTTTCAGTCATTATCTTCTGAAGTTCTAGAGAAAATGAACAGGATACTTCAAAAGAATACAAAAATACAAAGTAAATTTTGATTTTTTTCAAAGTTTTCCTTTTTGCCACATATCTGTTATTCAGATTTGCTTGAAAAGAAGAAATTGAATCCATAAGCATATTCAAGAAACCCTTTCTCATCCTCTACCTTCATTAAATTAATGAAGAGTGCAATTTCAAGATGTCAATAAAACATGCAATAGCTCAGAGGTTCAGCTGCAGTCAGTCCCTGTCTCCAAAGGCATATAAATTACTGATACAACATCCTTGAAAATTTAACTTAAAATTGTTAAGATAATTCTCAAGGTGCTTGAACTAGGCTTGTCTTTTTAAATTATTTTGTTGTCTTTCTTCCTTCTCAACTAATATTTTACCTGCTTATTACATTGTTCTACCTCTGCTGTGTTCCTACTCTCCTCCTCCACAATACCTTGATGTCATTTTTCTACTCATGCATTTGCTTTAGTGTCAGACTCTTAATTGTATCTTCCAAACTTTTTTTTCAGCATAAGAGAAGGAAAATGAGAAAATTTCAGTTGGTATCTTCTGCACTTTGTTTTTAGTAATTTTATAATAGGCTCCGTGACTTTCCTTTGTTTATTTTGTTGCAAGACATTTTGATGGATTTCACAACAAATGTCCATTTCACTCATCTCTTTTTCATACACATTTTACATAACAAGCTCCCAGGCCTGATCATTTTACCACTATTAATAATTGTTATGTAAAGTTCTTATACCATTCACTCATGAAAGGACTATGGTGTCCATGGTTTACATTATTGGTAATCAACAGTTCTGATCTTGCAATACAAGAGATTCATCTAATTGTCCATAAAATGTGAAATGCAAGGGGCTTAACAGAAAGCGAGTCTGTAATTACCTTCCTACAGTGACTCTTACCTCACCCAATGAGCAGTACCCTTTGAAAGCATTTAATAGGACTCAGTTAATCTAGTTTTAACAATCTAAAAGTTGGATTTCTATCTAGTCTGAACTTAAGCTCCTTCTACATAGTAGGCCAAGGAAGATAACCGATTTATCTTCACTGTCTCTGGAGGTGTCTAACTCTTTGAGGAATACAATAGGAGCTTGGACAACTGATTTAACTAGGTACCTAATTTTAGATGGCTACAAGTTAAATGAGAAAAATTATACCCATAGATTGGTTTATTAAAATGTGATCTTCACTTATTTAAATTAAATTAAACTCATAACATTTCATTTATTTAGCTGTTCAATAGACTCTACTAATTTTTAATTTTTGCAGATATGTGGTTAGACAATTAATCACTCAAAATATAGTACTTTTTTTCTTTCACCTTCCAAAAGCAACAGACCAGTAAAACTAATTAAGGGAATTTTGCAGGCACAAAATTCTAGTAAGGAGAATACACTGTATACGTATCTTCTAAACAATGCTGTTGAGTTTAGAAACATTTTGTGGTGGTTCTTGCATCATAAAGGATTCCTTAAAAACATAGTTTCCTGTGTGGGATTCACAGAACCATAGTTTTAATCCCATATATCTCTGAGGACAGTTACAGCAATTAAAATGAAAGAAGAAAAGCAAGCCTATGTGTTCTCTTCGTTTTGCTTTGCAAATTAAAATATAAACTATATTATTAAGCGTATTTTTATTGTTTTACAACACATTGTTTGATTTTACAAAATAGATTAAGTTCATTAGCTGAAATGTTATGCACTGTAACTAAAGGAAATTTATACATAAACATCTGTGTGCCCTATTTTGTTTTTCAGAGTTAAGAAATAGGCAGTGTAACCCACTGTCTTTCTGCTCTCCAGATTTTTTTTCCAAATGAATTTTATTAAGGAGCCTCTACAAAATAGGCAAAATATAACACTAGGACTAGCAGTAGTTACACAATGTGGCATTGAATAGACACAGGATATATTGAAAGTTGAGCCTGTACTTACTTTGAGGAGGACAAAATTTATATTCACACCAAACACTAAGTTCAAAATTGTGTTCCAGAGATGATTCTGAACATTTACCAGAGTACACTCAGCCTAATTTATCCTGGTTTTAGCTGCAGTGACTTTGACCTATCTACATCAGAGTTTATTCTAGCCCATTACTTTGAATGCATGGTTCATTCTGGGTTCTGTCATAAATTAATTCCAAGAACAAATGAAACTGTTAATCCACTCTGTCTTTTCTTCTTTTTGTTTTTTAATCCATTCAGATATTATAGGAGATTTATTGTATTAAGGCATGTAACAGTCATTACTTCCAACATATAATACACAACTTTGGCTATATGCATTCAACATACACCAATGTCAAATAAATTTGTAAGTTAGGCCCCACTTAAATGGGAAGATGAGGTTGATGTCAAAGGTCCACTATATACTTATTTATGTATGTTTAGTAAAACAGCTGCCACAGAAGTGCTTTATAGAGGCCTAGTAGAGAATTCAGCAATATGAGTTAAAATCAATCTCCAAACCAACCCAGAGGGCAGTTTCATCTGGGCACATTCCCTCACCTGAGCCTGTATTACTCAGCGGTGGGTTTGCTGTTTTTTTCCATTCTGCTTTTTCCATGCACTGCATGCAGATTGGCTGCATTTGCAGGATCCAGCTGTGCTCATGGGACAAAGAGAAGAGCACAGGCCTGAGAAGCCTTCTGCCTGAATAAGGAACTGGGTGTCTCAGCATCTGTGCTGACATTAGCAGTTATTGGGTTGAATCGCCACTGGGAAGTGATTTAGAGGACAACCATAGTGCTTAACTGTTACTGATATTGAGAACCATGTTTATACCTCTGAAGATACAGGTCAAATGTTCACTTCTTCAGTCAGAACTGTTCTTTGTTAAGACACATCTTTCCTATGTTTTTTCTGTTACTCACCTAAGTTCCTTTGCTCAGTCCTTTTCAAACAGTGGAGAGAGAAAGCTGACCTGGAATGACACTTAGAAACATCAGTCAAAGGACTGAAAACATAAGGGACGTTATTAATTTGAAACCTATGGTATAGAGCTATATAAAACATGCAGTCACTTTTTAATCCTGCTACAAATCACTTGTGGGCAGTAAGTCAGTTAAATTGGGTTTTGAAAATTTGGAGGGAGACTTGAGCAAGTATGGAGTAATTAACATGTGATTTCATATTATAAATGCATATACTTTTGTCTCATGCATTTATTTCTCTGGAAAGGCATGTAACTCAGAGATTCAGACCCAAAAATTTTATTCTGCTGGAAGGCTATTATAGGAGGAAAATCAACAAGCCAGAAAGTATCACATAAAACAGATAGATAGATAGTTATCTAAAATACTCATGTGATGCTGTCTCTGAAACTGGTATAGGAGAGCAAAGGGCTTACGTTATACATGAAAAGAACATTAGAGAAGCTTTAAAAAAAATCCAAACACCAGTGATATATGTAAAAAACAAACATCATATCCAAGCATTAACTCAATACTGAATGGAGATTTAAAGTATCTTGTTAAGGAAGACTTAATTGCCTCAGTATAAGACATCTGGTTAATCAGTAGCTATGCAGAAAGTCAACCTGAATACTAGATACGCTAAGGGTATCACCCAAACCTTCGAGCTGAAGTAGGATCCACAGATTCCACACACCTGGCATTCAGCTGAATAATCGAGCTCTCTTTGGTCTTTTATCAGCAACTCTACGCTGTGGTATAAAGGTACAGGGGGATGTTCACAGGTTTTTGCGTTACAATGAAGTTCACACTTATAACGGGTAATAATCATTCCTGATATACAATTTATTCCCAAACCTGCAATTTTCCTATTAAAAATATTACCCTCAGGTTTTAAAATGGGCTACAGAATGTGTGTACAGTACACACTAGAGTTTACATTAGAATGCAACTAGGGGCACATTCTGCTTTTGATGATGCATGCAATTATTATACTATAATGATAATGTGACTTACATCCTTATCTGAAGCCAAGTCCTTCTATTGACATCAGTAGGAGTTTAATCACACCCTCAGTAGAAAAAAAAATCCTTAAAATGAAGAGCATTGATCTAAAAATCAAGCTTTAGATAATTTTCTATTATACCAAAACACAAATATTGCTAGTGCGATTTACTGAGCTGCTTCACATTATCATCATCATTCTACAAATGTGTATGCTCCTCCCATGCTGTTATTGAAAATTATCAGCATCAGACATTGCATACAGGTATATGCCATAGAGTTTACATGTGTAAGTTTGTACTTGATTTGTGCCATTCAAAATCTTCAGAGTTCAGGTTAAAAAAATAATTCTGATGAACATTCATATTATATATATAGAAACATAAATTAAAAAAAAAACTAATCAAGAGAAAATAATCAGAGAAGAGGAAGAGATTATTACCACTGCTAGGTTAAAGCTATTTATTTTTGCTGATACTTGGAGACTGAGAGAAAACTGTGCTGAAAAAGAATGCTTTTTCTATGTATTTCACAGGTTATTTTATTTGGAAAAATAAAATATCTTTCTCAATACTCCTAATCTGTACACATGTAATTCAGACCCAAGTTGGTGCCAGACAGCTAAACAGCCAGAAATATTTTCACCTAGTGCTCACCCAGCCTAAGTAAGAGAAGCATGATTTAGGAAATCAGTTTCATGAATGGATCAATACTGAAAACACTGACTTCATTAAAAGATTGTGGTGGATTGACAAAGCATTTTTTACCCTTTCTTAAAAAATAAGTTGTCACAGAGGTGTTACCGGTGTCACTGACGGGCTCAGTTTTGGGCAGCAGTGAGTCTATTATGGAGCTGGCTGGAACTGCCTCTCTCCAGCACAGAGGCTGCTCCTCATCTCTTCTCACAGAAGCCAACCCTACCGTCTCCTGCTCCTTCCCCTGGCTCCAAAAACCTTACCACTTAAACCTCATACAAAGATATTCAACGTCCACTTTAGAAGGACCCATAAAAAGTGTTTAAATTGTAAATTGGGCTGCCAACATTGGCACTTCCCAGTGGAAGACCTTTTTCTGTGTTTACAATTAACCAAACATCTGTGTTCTGGACCACAATTTTCTGATCCAGGCAATGCGTCTCATGCTAAGCATTGCTTTCTAAATAGCAGCTGGAATGCTTCTAACGCTTCCAAAAGTAAAGTAAAGGGAAAATGCAATGTAAGATGAAAGTTTTCTGGTTCCATTTCCCTCCCCCACTGAGAAAATCTAGGTCCTTTAGCACTTTAGTGCTTTGAATCAAGTCCTTGCTGTATTAGAGCAGTTCATACTTGAAGAAGGTACCTTTTGTTGTCCCTATGAGAAGCCACTTAACCCAGCCAAAGTGCAAGCCTTGGAAAATCATAGGTTCTTTCTAACAATAAACAAGCGATTAACTCTAGCCTCAGCATTTCTCCTCAGTTCTTATCTGGGAGCTTCGAGCATCCTACCTCCGTAAGAGATGATACAGCAGACTGAAGTCTGGGACTAAGCCATGCTCAAGACTAATGCTGTGGAAAGCATCTAATACCTGTACAGGAGATAACAAAACAAAACAAAAACAGGGCTAGGAATGTATTCACAGAGGCAACAATGATGGAAAGGAGGAATAGTGGATGGAGAGAGGAAGACTGAATTATAGTCTCCTTTCCATGAATCAAAGTGACTCAAGACCAAAAAAATAGATTAAAGAATAAAAAAAATCCAGTAATCTCTAGTTTGTTGTGGAGGTTTGTCTCTTCAACTTTTTTCATGAAACCAGCAAAAAGGTAATTTTTTTCCCCTTTGAACTAAAAGTTTGTCATTTGTCCTAGCTTGAATTTATGCTTTATCAGCCCCTTGAGCCTGTTCAGGTCCACAAAGAGATAATGTCCACATACATCATGATCCTTAACAAATGTTCCTGTGTTCCCATTGATGTTTTCTGATAAATCATTTTCCACTATGGCTCCCTCTGAATGTATCCTATGTATTCTAAAGACTGATTTGATTTTGTTTTATGATGCTCCTAACACTCTCTTTATAATAACTTCTACAGTTTCTTTTACAAAAACATGGGTTTAGGAAGGTGTCACCAGGCATGCCAATCACTTCAGTATGTCTCCTACTTAAAATCAGAAGGCAGCACTGGGTTACTAATAAATAATATCTTCCCTTCTTTCTCTCACTCACAAACATAGATACATAATTTTATTTCTAATAATTGCTTCACAGCCATCTGCTGTAAATCGGAAATGATAATAAAATAATTACAGAAATGCAACATGCGGTTGCCCTTGACATTTCATCTCCTCTTCACACTTTGCCAAACTACAATACAGACAGCCTGAAGAGCATTCCCATTCTGAATTTTAAGTGTGACAATACAAGAAGAGAGCTTCAGACTGAGTGCTGGGCATTTACTGGCAGCCCTGAGCACCCAAACAGACTGACCGACAGATGTGCACAAATGCACAACATACATAAAGAAACAGTTTCCTCTTTTCTAAGTGTTTAGAAAAATTATTAGAAAAATGCATCTAATACAAGGGACTGGGCCTTCTATACTGATGGAGATCTTGGGTCAAATTGTAACTGGATTGTCAAGAGGGTTGTGAGATGGACAAAAATGGTATAAGAAGACTAGGAAACAACAAGTCTTTCACCTGTGATTGATCACACCAGAAAGGGTATTTCTTCCTGTGTCCTGTCCTTCTGACCACCACATTCTCAAACCTGAAACACCTAAAAGATCTCTACAAGCTTGCTTTCACTAATGTGATTCTGTAATATGTGATAAACAGCTTTGGCATTCTGAAGTCATCAACCTCCATACAATACCCTTTTGAAGGATACAGATTTACAACAGTCCAGTCGAGAGAGGTGTCCTGATCTGAGCGCTCCCTGGATAAATAGTCCTTTTGTCTTGAGACATGCATCTTTCCTTTCTGAAGGAACTGGAGGCAGATAACATTTTGGTATGTAGGCAAAACTGACACACAGATATGCAAACAAAGCCAATTTACAGCACTAAGTAAAAATCATACCATATCTGATTCAAGGCAGCACAATTGATGCCTATCTGGAGGAGGCTCCAGTCTGAATCATTTTGGAAGGTGCCTATTCACAGGAACTGTAGAAGCAAACCCACTTGACAGGAGGAGGATGCCATTTTTACCCTGCCAAATTCTGCTCACACATGATAAAAGCAGAGGAACACTTGCATGAGATGGGAAAGATTCAGTCAAATGTGGCATTTATTTATTCCTCACTGAAAGCTGAGGCTGTGTCCTTCACAAGCTGTTGCCATTAAACATCCATGCCTTTTTCTTTTTCATGACTACTGTTGCTATTATCAGTTGCCTGCTCTATCACATAATTTTAGTGGCACCAGACAGAGATACTTATGTATTGCTTTGTCCTTTTATTTAAAAGCCTATTAAGCTAGGATGAGAGGAAATGGACTCAAATTATACCAGGGGAGGTTTAGATTGGGTATTAGGAGAAATTTCTTCACTGAAAGGGTTACCAAGCATTGGAACAAGCTGCCCAGGGAACTGGTAGAGTCACCATCCCTGGAGGTATTTCAAAGATGGGCAGATGTGGTACTTAGGGACATAGCTTAGTGGTGGACTTGGCCATGCTAGGTCAACAGTTGGACTTGATGATCTTAAAGGTCTTTTCCAACCTAAATGACTCTATGATTCTATGATTCTAAGTTGTCAACCCACCTGCATGTACTGCTCCCCAGGAAAGTAGTTTAGATGCTTGAGGTGGCTAGATGGGTCCCCATTTGGGTTAGCAGGTGGAACAGCTGAGGCAGTGATCCTGAAAACCATGCTGGGAAATAGAGAAGAAGGAAGAAAGCAATTTCATGCTGCTACTTGCATAAGCATTCTCTGCTTGGCTGCAGCAGATGTTTCAGAGGCAGACATATTTCCCCTGGTACAGCTCCAATCCCATCCTGCCTGTTAGGGCAGAATCCAACTTGATCCCAGCCCCCATTCCCACAGCTTCCTGTACCACATCCACTCATTTCAGATATGTTCTAAGTATTGGTTCCAGTAGCTCTCTTTTCATTTGAACTGTAAGTAACTAGATATATATATTATTTTTTTCACTGATGTACATAAAAAGAAAAGGCTAAGTGCCACACCTGTATGAACTATAGAAGAATTTAGCTAAACTGTCCCTTACATATCGCAACTGGCTATAAATACAAGAATGTCATGAAAGTTATTGCCACGGGTACTGAAGATATAAAAGACAGGATAAGCAGATGAAGCTTAATAGCACTGGCACCTACTGAACTTTCCTTTTCACTCTGTATATATATAGAATCATAGAATAGTCTAAGTTGGAAGGGATTTTTAGATCAAGCCCAACCATCAACCTAACACTGCCAAAACCACCACAAAGGCATACCAGGAGTGGATAAAGTGCTTACTTACTAAAGATACCATGTATGCTTGTTCTACAACTAGAAAGTGATTATTTAATTTTCTACACAACTTTTTTTTGAGGCTTGCCTATAACTGTGTACTCAATATTCAGCCATATGTCTCTACTCAAATGTGCAACTTACAGCTTCCCTTCTTCTGCCAAAAGGATCAAATTCAGGCACCCCATGCACAAGAGTTTTCAAGAAAAAGAATAAAAAAACCCACCTCTCTCCATATAAATCTTCCATATAAATCTTCATTTTAAATTATCCAAAAGTAAATGTATGAAAGGAATGCATCACAAGCAGTGCTTTATTACAGTCATTTTGAAACTCAGTACTTTTTAAAATAGCTCACTGTGACTAAGCTTTTGCTATCCTTTTAATCAAGCAGAAAATGTTCAAGTCTGAGAAGTTTGGGGAAATTCAGCATCGAAACATGCTTAAGTTGAAAAAACTAATCACTGGGTGCATATTTTGTTGCCAGGCGACACTTCAGAAAAGCAAGGCTGCAATCAAGGTTCAAATGCTATTCTTGGAAGTAGTGCTGAGAAAAGCATCACAGCCCAGGATAACCTTGCAGCATGAGAGGCAGCACATTAAAACTTGACAGTCTTCTCAATCATTACTCAGGCATCATTGTTGGCAGTATTTAGGCCCTTGTCAGGGCTGATTATAAAGTCAGGACCAGGGTTCTGTTCCTCTTTTCATGGAATCACGGAATTGTCAGTGTCTAAAGGGACCTCTAGAGATCATCTATTCCAACTCCCATGCTAAAGCAGGATTGTCTAGAACATATTACTCAGGACAGCATCCAGGCGGGTCTTGAAGGTCTCCAGAGAAGGGGACTCCACAACTTCCCTGGACAGCCTGTTTCAGTGCTCTGTCACCCTCACTGTAAAGGCAGCGTGAGAGTTTGAAGATAAAACCTCTAGAAAATAGAGGTGATAAACTACAGGCAACTTAGTAAATGTGGTAAGGATAAGTCTGATGTAGCTTTTCACTCCAGTTGAAGATAATGGCTTTTGTAGCTTTTTACTCCAGCTGAAGATAGTGTTTTTTTTCATGATTTCTCTGTCTTTTCCATTTTCATCTTTTCAGCAGAAAAAATTGTCATCAGCGCCCAAAATAGTCATTGCTTGCTACTGTTAAAAGTGAGATCAAAGTCACTGGCTGACCTTAAGGAGATGTCCACCACAGGTCTTTAATCTCTATAGTTTTAAATTAAACCACCTCAAGTAGAGATTAATATTACCTACTACTCTTCCTACTATATCCAAGAACAGGAAAATATATGAATTCTTGTCTTTCTGCCAAAATAGAGGCTAGGGAAATACGAAAATAGCACAAAGAGAACAGTTATGAGTGAAGAAACTGGGAAGAATATCACATTTTTGTAGAGATAGACAAGAAGAACAAGGAAGACTGAGGGTTTTCAGGATAAAAGGACACCAAAATGACAAAGATAATGAAGACTTGTATGTCAGTATATACTATATACACTATTGCTGTTGCTAGTCAGTGGCCAGAATCTTTGAACTAACTGTGCAAGGTCTGAACACTGAGGACTATTCAGCTTGCTGTGCATGAGCATGTTTTGGCCTGCTTTCTTTTGCTTTATTTAGGTGTAACAGCAATTTTACCAATGACCAGGAGGTCATTTTAGCCTACTGAGTTTTACAGACACTGCTTTCCCTGTGTGTTTTAACACAATTCTTGTATGGAAAGCAGTACCAAGTAGTTACTCTGTGCATGACAGTGGAAGGGTGAGCATAACATCAGGTACTGGTGAGACACAGTAAAATCAACTGGCATTTAGTCAGCTTTTTTCACCTTCCTCATCTAACCTTCTTTTTTCCCTCTTCCTTCTACCTTCTTTCTTCTTCCAACTTCTCTTTTTTTTCTTCTGTCTTTTTTCTTTCTTTTCTTCTGCAATGAATAGCTCTGAACTATATTTCTTTGACTGTTCAAATTTCATTTCCAGTACAAGTAATCTCTTGGAGCACAGAAGCATATTTACTTTTTGCCCATAATAAGAATTTGACTGTAAGAAAAAAGATGACCAAACCTATGCTTGGAGATTTCTTTTTATGAGGTGAACTTGGCTGTTTAATCACTCCGACTTGCTTACAGCATATGTTCACACCCTTTTCCTTTTTTGGCAAGGGGGCATCCTGGCTGGGTTTTATGATTCTCAGTAACCCAGAACAATTTAGTCCTTCAATGTAATTCCAGGCTTTCAGTCCAAATAGCATCTTTCTGCCATTCCTGTTCAGTTCTTAAAATTTTCCCACATTGATTTTTTCTGTTTCAAAGACTTTATCATGTGTCAAGCAGTATATATTTTCTTCAAACAGGATTACTGCTTGTGCAACCTAGGTGATCTCTAGGCTCCCACAAGCTCCTGAGGATCAAGAAAGGTTCTCCAGAGCTGTTTAAAGGTCCTGAGAAGTGTCACTGCTGTAAGCCTCAGTAGTTTTTTGTCATGTGAACATATGTCAGTATGAACTCTAGATTAAAAGTATAAATCATCCCTCAGTAGCTTTGTATCTACCTGCTTTATGTATTTACAGACTCAGAGAAAAAATCCTTAGAGATTTTAATTTTCAGAGGATCGGTTATTTTCTGCATTTTTCAACTTAGAAGAGATGGATAGACTATATTACAATAACCAGTTCATGTTAGTACTTCTTAGAGATGAACCATATGTCCTTCAAAGCAGATTACATTTATTGTAGATGTATTTGGATTTGTCTAGACATCTGTATCAGAGGAGTTAAAATCAAAAGGACTAGGATCAAAGAAACACAAAGGGGTATTAATTGTACTGGATGTAAAGGTTCACTGCTAAGCACTGCTACACACACAGTAACTGGTTAACGCTTTCCTTCCTGGATTAGAATGCAGGACACTGTCTCTATCCAAGCCCATGAAAGAATAACTTCTCATCATGACCTGATGCACTCTTTCTCTTCAGAGGATTGCAGCACAGACATTTAAAATGGTAGGAGATTTTGTAATCTGCCAGCGTTGCATGGCTGACTGTTATTTTCAGGCTTTATTACACTCATTCCAATGTTACTTTCAAAGACTCCACTGATGCTAATGTTCCCTGCCTCTAGATACAGATACACTGCACAACCTATCAACTCACTGGAACCTATTTTGTCAAACTGCACCCTAAGGAGGCAGTGAAGTTCAATCTAATAGCTTTTGGATGATATATACTGACCCCTATTCCTCCTTGAAGAAGCTGTATTTATCAATAAATCAATCAGTCATGCATTACAATGGGCTATTTACACAACTTAAGAGTGCTGCTAACTAATGAATTTTAAATAACCTCAGTTAAAACTCAGTCATATGAAATGTAACTAAATGTGCCTTAAATAATTTTACTGACAGATTTCAAATGAGTTAGAACTCATTCCAGAAGTGAGGAAGAGTGAAAAAAGAACCAGGACTGAACCGCTGAGCTTATTTCAAAGGGAGATCTCTTTACAGGGGCTGTTCTGTCATATAAATAAGAAAAAAAAAAAACAATATATTTCAATTTGAATTGTTGATGGTGAAAAGATTATGAAGCCAGTAAAAACCACATGAAATAAATAATGAAAAAGAAAAGAAGTTGTAAAGGGGAATTAACAAAAACATCAGGTGAGGTCTATATCAAGAAACCTGGGAAAAAGTATAGTGAATGTTTGAGTCCTCAGGTGAAAAATTTGTTCCACTTGTAAACATGATTTGAATTGTTTACAACCAACACTTTTATAAAAGGAAGAAAATACCAGCAAAGGAGAAACTCCAAAGTAAAACTCCAACAACCAGGTCTAGTGGGAGGTGTCCCTGCCCATGGCAGGGTGTTTGGACCGTGATGATCTTTAAGGTTCCTTCCAACTCTAATCATTCTATGAATCTATGATTGTATTCTATGATTCTATGATTAATTCGCTTATTAATGTTTTTAACTCTCACTAGGTATCAAGGTTTGATTTAAGCCCATCCGACCTGTTCATGTTGCTCCTGCTGGCTGCCTCACTGCTGTAGCTGCTACCTGCGGCTCACTTGGCTCTCAGCATGGTGCAAGCCACCTCTGCCGTGGCTTCTGCACCCTCCCTGGCTCTGCTTCACTCCGCATCTCGTCCCACCAGCTCTGCCTTGTGCAGCTCCTCACTCCCTTACCTCTCCATCTAACACCCACAGCATTGCTAACACTTCTGCTTCAGCTCCTAGAAAAGATGTGTGTAACCTCATTAACGGGGAAGAGTCTCTCAGCTCACAGGAAATCGTTCTGCAGTTTCTGGCATCACTCACACCATGAAAGACATTTGCATAAAGTCTTTTGCTCTCCTGTTTATGGTTTTTATTTTTTTCTTTTTTCCTTCTCCTGAGTGCTAGCCTTTGCATCCTGATGTTGGAAACAATTGCCAACATTTAGAGCAAACAGGAACCCTAGGAATATTCATACAGTTAATTAGCCACAATTTTTGTACATTGTCACAAGACTTACCATTTTTAAAAGCTCTATAATAAAAATCCCCCTCTTATTTATCTTCAGACCTTCCCATCAGGCATCAACAGAACACCCCCTCCCTTGGCTGCACTCTGCTCTAGAGTGGGAGGAAAGGAGCTGCTCCTTTGTTAGACCTGAGCTGTCAGGCTTCCACCGGAGGCATGATGAGCCAGAAAATCCATAAGAAAGTCTGTTTTTATGAGAATTGAGTGTGCCATTTTGAGACGGTTAAAGCTCAATAATAAGAGCACTGCATAAAGCACATGAAACATTGGGTTTTTATCCAGAACAGAAACAGATTGACCCTACGAAGCATGAAATGCTCTTCTCCAATTTTTACTGCATATGGTGCTTTGTACAATACTTTTAGGTTTTTTGAGTGTAGGTACTGTCTGGTCACCACCCAGACTTTTGTTAAAACTGCTGCTGTCAAGTAAGGCTGCTTCAGAGCTGTGGAGTGAGGGGAACCATCTGAAAGCAGAAGGAGATGGTGTCTTTTGCAAGGACAACTAAACGTGTGACTGGAAGAAATGTCAAGGAGGATGGGCAGGGACAGTGACAGAGCCAGGAGGGAGCCCATGGCAACAGCTCATCCTCATAGATCTCTGAGAGAAAGTGAGAGTTATCTGAAGCAGAAGGCAAACAAGCAAGCAAGTCCCAAATGTGACAGACAGAAAGATGTTTTCTCAGAGATTCAGAAAATATTGAGTGGAGTTTGTGCAACCAAAGAAGCTGCTGAAAGGATATGGGAAAGCAAGACAGGAGGAAGGTACCTGTGTGCCAGGTAGAGTGTGAAGATTTCCTTTTAATGACAGCAGGCAAATCATGCTTCATACAGGATGCAACATCAGCTTCATTTATCAAGAAACAGCACGTCTGCCTGCACATTCTGATAATACTGTCTGTCTGCTCTATCCTCCAACAGAAAAGTATCCTAGGATACTCATACCTTGTTCTGAATCAAATAATTTTACTGGAACTGCATTTAATTCTCTTCATGTCCATTCTCATAAATGCTCCAGCAATATTTTATTTTTTAAAAAGTACATTGTGCTTCCATTTGGCCTATATAGCCTTCAAGGATACTAACTCCTAACATTAGTTAATTCACCACTCATTTGCAATAGGCCGCATTCATTTAAATTGCTGGGAAACTTATTCGAAAATTTTATTATTTACTTTCTTACAATAGTAAGTTTGTAGAAAATGTTTCTTCCTGGTGTATCTTCCTGTTTTGTTACAATGCTTGAAATCAGTTGGAAGTAACTACAGCCAACGTCATTGGTACGACAGGTCCTGACTCCTGTTGTATTTCCAACTGAGGAGTTAAATAAAGGGAAAAGAATTAAAAGAAGTACAATAACTAATGGCAAAATAAAAAGCAAAATAAAATTAGTATGAGGAACAGAGAGACAAAGAAACCTTGACAAAGGAAACATATGATTTGTTTGTGAGCTAATTATGTCCAGCTACTTAAGTGGTCAGCTAAAAGAGGTAAAAAAAATTGTACTTCTACCTAGTTAGAACACTATATTTTTTTGGAGTTGAAATTTTAGTTGAAACTCACTGACTAAAACTCTTTCAGGATTTCTATGAGACATGTTGAAAAAGTTTGATACAGTAAAAATTATTTTAAACAACATTTTATCATGAGGTATTGCTTCATTTGTAAGAACTTTCTCTGATTAAGAAAGTTTAATTCCAAACTGAAGTATTAGATTCCAGAATTTATATAGAAACCTGATCTTTTCCTAAAGCAAAATCAGATCTATGGGAAAAAAGAAAACCACCCCAAACCCTGTACTTCAAGATAATGTGAGTAGTCAGCTTTATTTCTACTGAATCAAGGTCATTTCATACCATGGGGGACACTCATACAATGGAAATGCTTGTTAATACTTAAAGGTAGAATTTTTTTTTATTATTTTTTTTTTTTAAATTTAGGCACTTAAATGTTTGAGATCTAATTCTAGGCTAGCTTTGCAGGGTCTCAATAGACAAAGTTAGATAATTCCAAAATGAAACAAAATAAATAATAAAAAAAAAAAGAAATAGAAAATACCTAAGAAATCTATGGACTTCTGGGACCATACGATGATTAGGTGAGATATTGATTACCTAAACTTTACATCAAAATGTTATATGAACTGAAATCTACACTTAATATTTCATAAACTCAGACTTTCTTTCAAGGAAGAATCTCAGGTATAAATACACAGAATGTAAAATAGAATTACAGATGATCTTCCACTGTCCTGCTATTGAGCCAGCATTTTGTAGACATTTTACGCGTTTTTTCCCACAGCAATGCCACAGAGAATTCAGCTTCTACTTCTCAATTAACATCCCAGCTGACTTTCTGTAGTGACTTCTATAGAATTTGTACATTTTGTTTACCTATGGTTTGATTTACAGAGTGTATTTCTGTGGCCCAGTAAAAGAATCTTGTCAGTTAATACACACTACCAAAATGAAAAGGAGTCTCAGTTCTACTACTGTCATAGGCTTTTCTGGCTGGAAATCGAATATGTAGAATAACTGAGATGTGATTCTACACTAAGAAACGTGCTCTGCTTTGCACAAACTATACCTGCCATACTGTTCATACATTGCACAAACATATGTGTCAGAGCTGAGTTTGTTGCATTTCAAGGTGTACAGGATTATAGAATCAATTTTGTGGGTGAGAGGACTTATTTTCCTACAGGAAAAGCGGCTGAAAACCCATCTGTTTTTTCTGATTGTCTGTTGAACTTTTCCCTACTTGCCCAGAGTATTTATAATTGTCTTTTAGACAGATCCCACAAAAGCATAGAGATTCAAAGTTCTGGGAATTAGTACATTTTATTATTCTTTTCTGTGTTCATTTTTAACAATCATTGAATAATTGTCTTCATCTGCTTTGCAAAGAGCCTGACAGTACAATTATTGATTTAGTTATTCATTAAAGTGTACACTGAATATTTGCATACTGAAAGATTTTATGCTTTTCATAGCAACCACCACTAAAAGGAGGATGTAATTTTTATATCCAAGTCAAAAATAACAAAGAAAACTAAGAATATCTAGCTGTCCTGGCTTGGCGTGGAGCAGAGCCAACTTTCTAGCCAATGAGAGAGGTTCTTGCTCATACTTGTTGTAGCACTCAGGGTCAGCTGATTTGGTTGTTTACCCCATGGAGGGCTTGCAATTTTGGGGAAGAATGGACAGGTCAGGTGACCCAAACTGACCAATAAGGTATCTCATCCTGTCTGCCATGTGCAGTATAAAAGTTGAGGGACCAAAGGGTTCAGTTTGGGGCTTGCTCTCTGGGTTGGTTGGTTGAGTGGCTCTTTCTTTGATGACTGAGACTTGAGGAGGAGCCTGCCGGTTTGTCTACCTTTGACCCAAATCAGAGTATTTGGGAATCCAGTTCCTATCCATCACTGAGTCCAGTCTGGAGCTTTTTCAGGGCCTGCCAGTGACATCTCCCTAGAAGCTTGATATGGTTTTCTATATATTTGTATGTATTGTGTCTTTTTTATCATTTCAGTTTTGTTATTAATATTTGATTAATTTGTTGGGGTTTTTTTGTTGTTTTTTTGTTTTTTTTTTTCTAAACTCATAAATCTCTCTATCTCTCTTCTTTCTCTCCTTAGAGCAAGAGGTGGGGGAGAACATTTGTCATCTTGTCATGGACCAACCTGGCCCAAACTGCAACATAGCAAACAGATGATGGGACAGATTCATTGCATTGATGTTTGCATGTACGTGCCAAGAGAACATGCTTTATGAGTACACACTAATTTTAGAATATTCTTGCAGATGGAGCTGGAGGATTCTTTAAAGCTACACAAGCTTATTTATGCGCCCTAGGCTGGAGAGTTTGTTTATAGTAGTCTTGGGAGACTGGGTATTCATAATGGTAGTTCTCATGCTCCATGTGTAAATCCTTTCCACTGGCCTCGTGTTAGGTAGTAAACATTTAAAATTAAATGAGAACATTTAGCTAGGTTTTAATACCATTATCCAATTTTCCAACTATCATACTCAGTTGTAACCTTAACAGCAAGAAAAAGATATGTAAATTAGAAAGAAGGCAAAATAATTATCTCTACAGTTCTCAAACACTCTTAATCCTTTTATTCATGATAATGGCATATACTTGTAACAAGTGGAGACATCGCAAAATGAAACTTAATAAGTATTTATTTGTGTACTTGCCTAGTACTTTTAAAAAACTGCTTGCTTTACATACTTCTAATTTTCTTTTTCATAACACTATTATAATTTTTAAAAATACGTATTTTCTTGAAAGACTGAAGAAAAATGTTTTCTGTATTTGAGATACTGTAATGAAGAAGTTCTGCTGCTGTAGAGATGTGTCTTCCAGCACACATAAGACAAAGGAGGAGGAATCTATGCCAAAAGATGGGTCTCAAAGTCATTTTGTTTTTACTATATGATTTGCATTGTGTTGATTAGGGGAGATTTAGATTGGATGTTAGGAAGAAATTCTTTCTTGTGAGGGTGGTGAGGCACTGGAACAGGTTGCCCAGAAAAGTTGTGGATGCCCTATCCCTGGAAGTGCTCAAGGCCAGGCTGGATGGGACTTTGAGCAGCCTGGCTCTAGTGGGAGGTGTCCCTGCCCATGGCAGGGTGGTTGGAACACGATGATCTTTAAGGTTCCTTCCAGCTCTAACAATTCTGTGATTTTTACTAACCAAAATAACACAAACAACAGAGCTCACTAGCGTTACTCTACCAAAATGTCCTTGGGTTAATAAAACGTCCAAACATAAAAGTTCACTATTCTTGAGAGACTGTTTATGACACCGCTGGGCTCTGCCAAATTCCTGTAGTCTTCAGTGAAATGAGATTGCACTTGATCTGAAAATCATAAATATATCGATACAGCTTGACAGTTCCTGGATAGAGAGTGTCTTTCTGCCACATGCCCTAATCAGTCCTAACCTTTTACCTAGGCTCTAAAGAGAACGGTTAACTGTGGTGTTATTCATAACAATACAAATATCTGCTGAGGTCAACAATCATGTTACTGCTAGAATCCTGCTATGAAATAGTAATTGAAATCTAACGTAGAGTAATTTAAGTTGGAGAAGACCTTTAAAATCAAGAAGTAAAAACATAATCCTAACACTGCCAAGCCCACCACTGAACCATGTCCATAAGTGCCATATCTACACATACCTACATGCCTCCAGGGGTAGTAACTCCACATCGTCCCTGGACATCCTGTTCCAATGCTTGATAATGCTTTTGGTGAAGAAACTTTTCCTCATACCCAGTCTAAACCTCCCCTGGTGCAAACTGAAGCCATTTCCTCTCATCCTGTCACTTGTTACTTGAGAAAAGCAACCGACACTCACCTTACTATGACCTCCATTCAGGTAGAATAGAATAGAATATAGGGCTGACCAAAAGTTAAAACAAATTA
>VXBW01004054.1:296949-397793 GCA_013400375.1 Thinocorus orbignyianus
AAAAAAAAAAAAAAAAAAAAAAAGTAACAAACTACAAGCAAATAGCTTCCTTAGTAGCTTGAAGTTTGCTCTTCTGAAGTCCAGGGTAGCAACTCTGCTGTCCTTTTTTGTCATTACAGTGAAAATTTTAAACTCAACCATTTCACAATCCCTGTAGCCAAGACAGCCACCGCACATCTCCTGTGATTTCCTGTTTCTTATTCTCACACATCAATAGCACAAGTACAGGATGAGAAAAAATTAAAATGCAGAAAAACAAAAAAAGAAATAGAAAATAAAAGTAACGCAACACTAAGTATGAAAAATAGCAAAACAGTCCCTTGGAGTTAGCAACAGAAGTTATTAAAGGTTTATATTTTATGCAAAGAAGCTAGAAGTATCCCTTGCTTCACTCTAGAATGTACTCCAGGAAATCAAGATCAATAAGCTCCTATGATCTTAAATTTAACTAGAAGAATATAAAAGCAGATCATTCTAAACTGCATGTAAAGTAGAAATCAGAAGAAATGACCCTATGTACACAGCAAAGTGATATTTAACAATAATACTAAATTCTAAGTTCTGACCCTAAATGTGGTGTATTACTATGCAGTCAAATGTCTGCAAGCTAAAAGCTAAAGTGTCTGTCGCCAGCTTTTCCAACTTTTGCAATCCCTTGGCAACTTTTTATCCTGAAGTAATATGCTGTGCTTGCTCCAGGTTTTTTGACCAACACTCACAGCATGATTCAGCTGAGAAATAAAGAAACTTAAACTTGTATGTCTGTAAATTAATGAGATCTCTAAGTTTCCATGGCATTTGATGGATCCTAGAGAAACACTCCATTTATATTTGATCAGCTGAAAAGATCTCCAGGTCTTATTGGCAGTATTGACTAGGACACCATAAATTGTAACAGGAGTTAACGCACCATAGCTCAAACGTAAGGTACTCCATTAGAAGCTGCTGTGGCAAAACTAAGAAGAATCATTATGGTTTCAGCCACCAGTATTTGAAAACATCATGCAAACACAGCTGATTAGTCTTTCACAAGACACAGCTCTGTTGTTATGCCAGCTGAAGAGGAGCAAGAAGCATTCAGATAATATTGTGTACCATTCTCAGGGTCCTACAGTGTCAATTTTGAAGGAGATCTCCCTCCTAAGGAACTTTTAGGATCTCTCTTAAAAAGACAGTGAGAAAATGCACGTAAAGTATTAGTGGTGTGGATTATGTTTATCAAAATTAATGGTCCTAATAGCATAGTGTGGTTCCCCCTGCATAAAAGCAAAGCTGAATTTCTAGGAGGCCAGGAACCCTTTTGAGAAAATGAACTATAAAAATTTCCAGTAAATTTGTCAAAATACAGGTCACTGGACAAAAATAACCACCTGGGTGTGATTAATAGCTTGGTCCTTTTTTACTTCTGCATCTTCAGTCATACATAGCATTTTAATATATATAGCATGATACCAGACCCTTGATAGAGAAGTAGGCAGACACAAGTGGTATACAAAGTTCACGTGTGTACACATAGACATATGTGCACGTGCATGTACATAGATTTCAAGGGTTCTTAACCAGGCCATTGTCATGTTTGTTTCTAGTTTACATACTTAATTTGAAAAGAAGTCTTTAAAAACTGTTTTAAAGGAAAAATAAAAACTGACCACACCATATATTAAAAAACAGATGACCTACTTCTAGCAGTGCTAATTAAGCTGATGGGATGCTGTAATTGGCTACAGTAATTCCCATATACGGGGCAATACCTTCAGAGTTAGCAGTAATATCTCACACAACACTACATTGTATTGCAGAGACATATGCCTAAGTATATGGTTTAGGAAATGGTTTGTGTCTGATCTTAATGTCATCCTAACAAGTTCACCTTTTACGTAGGTAATGTTTCCTACCTTTTTGATGCCAAATTAATAGTTATAAACATAAATACTAAGTCAGAGAAAACCTTCATACAGTTCTCAAGCAGAATTCCTGTCTTTGTGAATGCTAAATGAGTAGAGATTTGTTAGAGATTTTGTAGAGAAATGTTAAATGAGCAGAAAAATGCAGGCCTTGTTTATTGACTGGGCAGTGTAAAAGGCCAAGCATGTAAATTGTAAACAGAACCTCTTTCTTGGATGGCCTACTCTTTCCTAGGATCAGAAATTTGTCTGTTCAGACTGCCACATATCTGTCTGTGTCAGCCTGTCTCAAATTATCATTCTTGGATTTGTGATGATTAATATGGGTGAGATGTAAGGCTCCAAACATATTTAACTCTGGATCCTCTGGTTAAATAAATGCTAGCCACTAAGGTGAATAGAAAATCTTATTTCTGTTAAGTATTGCAGCCCCAAAGGATCTGTGGTGTTTTGAAAGGCAGAGGCAGAGCCTTGTGCCTAAATACACTGTAGCGCAGCATAACTGCCCTTGCACATTCGGTAATATTTTCCACCACATTCAGCCAGCTGATGACATAGAAAGTGTGTAGTCTATAAATGAATGGATTTAAATAAAGCCACATTTTGGAAGTTTGCTTGTAGGTCTTGACGGGACAAACAATGTGGTTGGAGTCACAGAGGTTGAAATTATGCTGGTGTCTAGGAATATTGGCTGTTTGCTAATTTCTTACAAAGGACAAAAAAATCCATTTTTCCCAGTGATGTTTATTCACTTCAGCCAGACAGAAAGAACACTAACCTAAAGGTCATGCTTACAGTGTAAGGAAAATGGGCTTAATCTAATATCTGTGATAAAGAGCCTCTAGACTTCAAGTAAGATGAAGTGAATAGAACAAATATTCAGATACTTCAGAGGACTTACATCAAAATGAGATATACACAGCATTTTTATCTAAATGTATTTGGCTTTTAAATGGAAGTTGTAGATAGGGTTAATATGAAAGCATGATGCTTCAAGGTGCTTTTCACTTGAAGGAGAATGTTAAACAAGAAGGAGTCACTGTGGAGTGACAGACTGTGACAATTATAACTAACATACATACAAATCTGGTCAAAGAAAAGAAAATGAATGTGAATATTGTCTAAATCTTAAATCAATCTTTATCCCAATAGAAAGCCTTCCCTTAAACTATGAAAACATTCCTGAACTTTTAAATGCTCTAGACAGGTTTTTCATTCACCGCAGTATGTCCTTATTTAGGTAGGACTGAAGCAGATGGGAAGGGTAAGCATTTAATGACAAACCTCATAATCTTTCCAAATGCTGTTTTTCATTCTGGGCAGTCACTGTAGATGGAGAATCAGTGACTATCAGAGAAGAAACAATCCAAAGTAAACAGCTGACTTCAGGATAGGTTCTGGGAGGATGAAGGAAAAGCAGTCAGTCTTTTTCCAACACAGTGAAAAAACAGTTAACAGTTCAGACTACTACCTCCAGCTACAAAATAGCATCAGAGTAAGAGACAAAACAAACCAACTGACCAAAAAACAGTCTCAAAACTTCTCCTACAATGAGAATAATGGCAAAGGGATTTTTATGAAATCTTTGTTCCTCTCCCTCTGGCATTTTTTAACTACAAGCCCAGTAGATTTGGGGCCATGACAAGGAAGCTTGTTCCGTGGACTACATATTAATATAAGTAGGCTGTTCCATACATTACAGAGTGTAATTCACAATTTCAGTTTTAATGAAGGGAAGAACTAAAAAAGCACTTTAAAAGATTATGGCTCCATGATTAGTCTGGAGAAGTATTTTTTTGTGTCTAATTTACTACAGAAATAACAACGTCATGGAATTCTCCCTTGTCTGCGTGCCTGTATCTTGCCCTTTGAAATTTAATAGTGAAGAGACCGAGCATGAAAATTTTCTTGGGTCCCAATTTCCCAATTTCCTCTGTCTTAAGTCTTTAAAGTTTATTTTCAAATATCTGAAAGATTCTGGCTTCGCTTCCCAAGATTCTTAACGGCTCAGATTTCTATAAAGACTTTTTTTCAGGGCACATAGTTACTGCATGGAACAGAATATACAAGTGAGGCATTGATCTATGCTTGCATTAGGGAACAATTTTCGTTAAGTGGTTAATTGTGGTTATGATGAAGGCTCCATTAGATGTTGCAGCCTTCAGCTGGCAAGATTTTAGCTTTTTGTAATTTCTCATGTGAACACAGCTGAAAAAGGGAAAGAAGTAAAGTGGAGATAGCTACAACTGGAAAAGATGTTCTCGGGAACACTTTTGCATCAAGAAGGCATTTAGCCAACGTTCAGAATATTCCAACCACTGAAGACTGCTTTAGAAGGATAAGGCTGAAGATGTAAAAGTATTTGGTGGTAAGAACTTTACATGCCATTTTTATGTCAAGCACAAGATATTTTATGGAGAGCAAGGAGTACAATAATGTCAGTTCAAGGGTATCCTGAAATAAAGGAAACATTGCTAACCAAGGAGGTGTTTCAAGGATACACTGAAGGAACACCTGTTTGAGTACAATTTACTGACTAATGGTCAGGCTCCTGGCCAGAAAATAAAGCAAGGTAAAAAAGCACCATAGTCTTTACCTTGAAGGCATGAGATGAACTGTTGAGTTATGACCTTGGTAAATTGACCATGTGACAGAAGCATGCCAGTAATTTTGTGTCAAAAGGCAGTCATAGAGTCATGCTTATCCATCCTTTGCATTTGATTCACCTCAGCTCCCTCTTGTAACACTGCCTTAATTGATTGCAGGGATTCACCATGCCAACAAAAATTACCGAGTGCCAAAGCATTTAAACAAAAAACCATCTCATTCTGCCACAGCAGTGGGCTCCCTAAGAGTTTCCAGATTTGTTGGAATAAACCATTACATCTTCATTTAACTCATGTCTACATTTTGATCAAAGTAATCAAGACAATTTTAAGTGAGGAGGATTTTTGTCGTCCCTCAAAACTGGCCTTGCTCTGTTCAGTCTGACATCAATCATAAAAAAATTAGTGACAATGACCAGGTTGTTCCAAGTGTTCTAGAAAATTCACCTGAAAGTTTCAAACAAATTCAGAGATAGCAGTCTGAGATACAACACAGATGCACCACCTGCTACCTCAAACATAGTAGCTGTAAGAGCAAAAAATAACGTAGAAGAGGTAGTTCATGACAGGGAATGACACCAATGCATTTATGCACACAAAATCCTCTTACCTCAGCCCTTCTGTTTAGCTGTTTACTTCTGTAGTTTTCCATGTCTTGTTGATCAAAATTACTACATCTGTCAGTCAAAATATGATGGTTAGAGAAAGGCAGAGATGTGAAGTAAATGTAACTCTGTATTTGAATTAATTTAAAGGTTGGTGGTGGTTTGGTTTTTTTCTGATCAGAAATCTTGACTTTGAAGTGCTGGACTTTAAAAATTTCTAGAAACTCTGATGCTTTTCTCTTTGAGGATTGTTCTATCAGGTGACTGAGTAACACAGAAAAACCTCATTTACTGATTTAACTACAGTTTCATGAAGTTTTCATCTACCTATTGATTAAACCTGGTGTAAAAAAAATATATTGGAAACCACTGATTGCTACTTTTAATTAATAAGTAATTAAAATTAATGACAGTACTAATTCCATGTCTAGGAGTCTGCAATTTGTCTGACAGATTTCCTTATGTCTTGAAGCATTTTAATGCATTTGTGAGTTTTAAGCACCAATAGCACAGATTAAGTTTTTATTTAGATATAAAACTTATTGGAAACATTATAATTAGTTCCAAGATTATGGATTCCCAAGCTGCTATGTAACATAAATGACCATTGCATTGCTACAAAGAAAAGTTTTTGCTGGGTGAATAATGCTACAGTTTCAATACTACTACATCTAATAAACCAATACTAAGGGACATCTGCCACAGGGTATCCCAGAGCAAATTATATTTCTTGTCAATCTGAAGTACTTTCAAAGTCTAGTTCTCAGGTATTGTCTGCCCATTGCTATTTCTTACAGTGAAATTCAATTGCATAGTTTCACATCATGAAGAGAAATTAATTTATGTTATTACTTACAAGTTATTCATGTACTGCATCTCTTTTGTTGCATAATAGAAATATCTCTAAGAACATTTTCTCTGTACAACCATTTCTGTGAGCTGGAGTCTGCTTTCTTATTTAATGTTTCATTTTCTGAAGAACATAGGAAAACTTTACTATAGAGACTGTGCTAAGCAAGCACTGCCATGCAATGGATTCAAGCAGCACACAGAAGAGTTAGTGGTAACAATCTTTAAATGCTTTTTTTGGTAATTTTATAATGGAATGATATACACTAATAATGTTTAAAAATGAAATTGGTTTTCATTAATGATGTAAAAGAACTCTTTCCACTGAATTTCAATAAAAATGTATAAGCTTTTTGTCCACATCAAGGGAAACCCCAAATCATTGTAGAAAGAGGCTAATTAACAAAGGTAAATGAAAGATAAAGTGGAGAACATGTAAAAAGCAGAGATCTAGGGACTTGTGCAACATTAGTGTAAAATAGACATACCTTTTTAATTAATTTTAATTTTACTACTCCAAGTAAAATTCCCAACTATCATAATTTTTTCAAGTATTTTACCCAGACTGCAGGCCCGTTGGAAAGAGGAGCAGAAGTGCCATGAAAGAACATTGAAGAACTGCTGGACGGTCAGTCAGTGGCTGGAGTGCAACCTGTAATTGCAGCTTTCTGAATGCAGTACCCTCAGTATAAAGACTTATCTGAGTAAGTAATAAAACAAACTCTTTCCTGGAAGACATGAAGTTCTCAGACAGCAATTACTAGCTTTCAAAGGTTAAGAAAGTACCATAGATTCTTCCTTATTTCTTTGTTGGGTTTTTTTGGTTTGTCTTTTTTTTCCTTCTGTTGCATAGTTCTTAAACAACAGGCAATACAGGGAATAGAACTGAAATTCAATACCTAAGCCTTGGATCACAGGTCAGTTTTTCTCTTTCTAAGACTATAGCCAAAATGCCAGTGGTTGCTTCACAGCACTTGCAGATGGTATTAAGATCTGCAGATGTGTACGTATCCTAAGACCAAAGGAGTCCTTTCTGGAGCAATCCTCTGCTGAGTATCTGCAACCAGGTTGATAATAGATGGTTTTTTCTTTCTGTTTTCTTTAGGTCTGAATGCTGCTGTTTGTTTGCTGTTCTGGAAGAAACACATCTATGTTCAGTGCAGCCCCACGCTGTCCCCAGTACAAATCCACTGCCTGTGGTGCTACTGTTCACATTCTCTGTGGTCTGCAAACTGTGTCAGAGCATAACCAGCTGCCAAGTATAATATGGGTCCAAAACTGGTTACCTGAGGGACCTGCTGCTTTTGTTAGACTATGCCATTGTTAATGGGGCAATCAGTTATCCACCAGCTGTGGATCAAAGTCTGAGTGTTGAATCCAGAGGTTGTAGCACAGACAATTAATTATGTGAATGTCAACAAGATAGAGCTTCACAGTTTTCAGAACACTATACATTCATATACCTGTGCATTTCATCAGAAGGGAATGATATTCTAGTTGTAAAAGCAAGCATTTAAAAGTCAGAAAAGTCCAGAAATAGTAGTCTCAATAAAAGATTCAGTCCCTTCTCCACATGTATTAGGCTCTCCTGCATGCAATTAACTTGTAGAATGAATATAAATATATTTGTTTTCATAGCACTTCCACCTTACATTTGATTTCCTGCATTTTTGTCTGTTGACCCTCAACGGAAAAAAGTCTTTCAAGCTGTTTGCAACCTTCTGTTTGATAAATGAGTGTGTATTCTGTGATCCCAGTGAACAATTATTTCTTTTCTCAACAAGCTAACTTGCCAAGCAGTAATTGAGTGAATTTCTCTTTATGCATTTAAATAGATCTTGATGCTGATGCAATTTATGTTTATTTTTAATGTTTAATCATGCAGAACTATCATACATATCACAGTGATGCATTCAAGAATGGCACAGCAGTGTAAACCAATGTGATCTGTCACTAGGAACGTCAGTTCCTTGCAGCTGTGATTTAATTTCATTCTGATATATGGCATCTTCATAATCTAATATTGGAACTGTAGTTATAGCTGTGACATTATCTGTTCACCAGCATTTAGGTAAGATGAACCATGGTGCAAGATAGGAAAACAAGTTTTCTGATTTATTTTACCTTATGTAATCTCAGTATTATCAGCATTTTTATTGAAAATTGCTCCATAATGAGCTACTAAATATTTTAATGTAAATTCACATAAATAAGGTAAATTTCAAACAAGCAAATTCTCACCTTCCTCACTTTTCCACAACCAAATTACAGCCCCTTGAGACATAGCTTGGTTCTCTGTCCACCGAAGTCCCTGGCAACTTTAAAGCCTTTAGCGGGACTCCTGCTTAGAGCTATTCATTTGGCTAAGACTATTACTTAGCTATGGAAAGCAAACAATCTACTTTGTGTTGTCTTTTCCTGTAAATAAAAAAATATGACTCAAAGAACTGGCATTTTAGTTAGTAGGCTTTTATTAGTAGTGAAACATTGTAATTTAATATTGGCTGCACAAAAGAACATCACAAGTCCAATGCACACCTGAAGCCAGTTAATTGAATATTTATATATAAATCTTTTATGGAGGGGTTGAGACCTCTTTATAAATGACAATGCCATACAAGAGGGACAACAACACTACCTATCAGATTTTTATACCAAATAACACGGTGTGTAAGTGATAGAAAAATAATAAATTAACATAGTAGGGTATTGGCCAATTCCGATGCTAGGAATAATCATATCCATGTATATCGCCACAAATGCAGTCAGTTCTATTTGTGGAGAAAGAGATTTACCATTCTATTTTATACCTTTATTATGGTAAGCATCCAGTGGAGTGTGGCATGAGCTGGTGCTGCCTTCTCTGCCCAGGAGGAGAAATTTATTTAGTGTGGTAACTTGAACAGATTTGACCCAACTGGCTAAGAAATAAGCCTATTTAAAAAAAAAAAAAATAGTTACCTAGTGTAGAATATTTTTGCAAAAGCAATGATACGTCATATCTGGATAGCAAGAACAATTACAGGGTGCAACTCTAATCTGGCTTCAGTCATTTGAAGCTACAATGACTTAGAGTGTGGCAGGATAGGATCCTGCTTTCAGTCTCTTCCACTGTTTTTGATTCATCCAAGAAGTTTACATGACCACAGTAGCACATACTGGAATCCACCTACACTACAGTTTAAAGTCATCTCATACGCCTTATACTGAAGCAAATACTTGATTTAAACTGAAATTAATTTAATACTAAAACAGATTTTAAAATTACGTCAATCTAAATCATGTTTTTCAGTATATTTTACTTTCATTAAATGTTCTGTCAGATGCAATATCCTTGATGAAACTTACTTGAATTCATTTTAACATACTGTTTCCCATAGACTAAATAGTCTAACATCCAAAGGCATTATTACTGGAAGAATTACACTGGACATCTTGATGTACTGTGAAGCACAGAGTGTAAAGTTCTTCTACTTCATATGAGGTTCACTTTATTGAAATAACTACAGTAATACCTCATCCTGTTTTCTGAGGAAACAGTAGAGACTCTCTTTTCTGCTACAGTTTTTCATATTCGGTGGCCAAGATACTCGCATAAATGAGTTCCAGCAATTTAACACTGGAGTGTTTAATAGCCATGGGATTTTTTAAACTCAGCTAAAGTGTTGACTTTAAATACAGTTTTTAAATATTTTAAATTGTGAATACATTTCACATTAACTAGCATGATGACCTATTAAGAATAGCCTCTGCCAGATTTAGTCTTGGTTTATATAGCTCAAACTTTCCCACATAGGTTTGTAAATGCATTTAATTACTGAATGGCATGATTCTGGCTATTTCTGTTCTTCCAAATTGAGTGGTTGTTTAGTGTTTTGCATCAATAGAGAATTGAGAACATCAAAATAATCTAAAATCTTAACTCTGTTCCCCAGAGATGAAACTTAAGAGCATGATCTGCAACGGCACCTCCCGTAATCTGCAATGCTCACCCTTTCAGTAAGCATTAAACTTATTAAATTATACTTTACTATATATAATATTTTAAATACTTTAATTTTTTCAGCCTGTGGCTCTATGTAATGAATGGCTCCCTAAGCAATGAATGAAAATGTACTGCTTTTGCTGCACTCACTGAAGCTGAAGGAATTAACTCCATTTGTCTGCTCATCCCTAATTAAGTAATGTGCTAAAATACTACATTCCCATTAAAGAAAATGTATTATACTGTACTTACGGCAAAAGCACTTTCAACATGGTACTACTTAATGAATGCACATGTATTGTCATGATGAAGATCCCTGGATTTGAACCCAAAAGATTCGCTTGGCATTCATTATGTTCTGCATTCATTAAGGGGGAAGCAATTATGAAACTAACAAGATTGTTTGTGGGTGGAAAATTTCCATCCTGAACAGCCCCAGGCAGAAAATGGTTGTATTTATCACAGAGAACAATGGTGCAAGTTCTAGGTAGCAACTGTGGTCCGGATGGTGATGCAATACACTTAGAGATTATTTCTCCCAGAAACTGAGGGTGAGGGATAAAATCACATGTAATTCAGCATGAACCTCTGGGCAATTTTTGAAAAAGATTACATCTAAATAAGTTGCCTCAACAAGTTGGGAAGACTTTTTAAAGGTTTTTCTTCCCATGTTTTCCTTCCATTTTACTTCCTTAGCCATTCACATTAAGTCTTACACACATTTCCAGTACCTTTCTCTCAGCCAGGCCAAGAACAATACAGTAAAAACTTCAGGAACATTTCTCATGTGTATTTTATTCATTCTTGTTTGTCTTCTCACAAAGATGTGAGAAGCTCAGTTTCAACTAACTTTTAAAGGGAAAGAGAGATTTGCGGAAGTACAAGAGACAGTAAGGGGAAAAGGAGAGGAGAAGGAAGGGAAGAAAAAAGAGTAGGAAAAATACATGTATAATGTTTCTGGTCTGTGAAATGATTTATGATGACCTTACAACAGAATAAGAAAAACTTTTTACTTAGGTGAATGTATCAGTAATGTGATTTCTTTCTGAGTTTAATGAATGTTGTGAAAGTCATGCTTTACAAGAAGGAAATTGTGTAAATCATGCATTGATATTGAAGGTGTTATTTTGGAAAGAGGACCATGAAATTTACAGAATGTGAATTCATATGGTTCTTATTCTATAAGAGTTTTATATATGTGCTTGTCTATGGCTGTCTACATACGTGCTCTTGTGGTTCATTGAAATAAAGGCTTTATTCACAGTATATAAAATTTAGAAGACATGTAAATCTTTCCTACATGAAAGGTTTTAAGTACGCAGCAAAGCAGCTGTAATTTGTAGCCTGCTTGACTAAAATGTGGCAATCCAAATCAAAAGTTGCCAAAAAAAAAAAAAAAAGAAAAAGGCACCAGAAAACAAAGCAAAACCATCCAGCCACACTAGCAAAGCTATTGATCTTCCCTCCTTACTGCATGTTTAAAAAATTTTGGCCAAGCTTTGCATAATATCACTGAGCTCCTCTAGAGATAATGTAGTTCAGACCATTAATGGTTGCAATTAGCACATACTGGATGGCTAAAAATTAAGTCAAGCTGCATCTTTTTCTCATGCTGGAGGAATGCATAGTAAAGGCTTGATAACATTACACAAGGGTACTATTTAAGTCCTTCCAAGAAAAAACTTATTCCTGCAGTGCCCATAATTGACACCCCTAATTCATCGTTATGCTTTTGTATGGTCATGTAGAATAAAAAAATAGAACTGTGCCATCTGAAAAACCAGATGTGGTTGTTCTCATTGTTTACCACTCTATTAGTTTATGAGTGCTAGATTAAAAGAGGATATTTTTTGTCAGGTAGAATATCCAAATGCTTAAAAATAAAAACCAGTCACATCCATTCCAGGGTTCTAAAGACATTTATATGGTTTTGATCTAAAAGAAAAAAATATATAATTAATGTTTCAAAATTTGTAACATTTTAGCAAGCACCATAAAAAATAATACAGTTTCTCCTTATCGGCATTTTTCATTTACACCAGTTTCTTGGAAAAACATATGTTCACTGGAGTTTATTGAAGAATTTATTATGTGATATTACTTTGTTTTTGTTAAAGCTATCTGGTATTTCTTAAAAATCAATGACATTTCCAAACGTAATTCCAAAAATCTCTCCAGCAGTTTAAATGCATATATCCCTGATTTTTTCTAATGTCATTAAAAAACCATGCAGTGGACTAGAAAGATTAGTGATTTTTCTGAAGGAAAGAGGCACCATATTTTCCACTTATTCTCATAGATATTATACCCAAACCCTTCAAGTGGCTTTGAAAATACAAGCCTTTGTATCTCATGTTTTATTTTATGGAAAGTGCTTATTCCTGAAGTATTCTTGTGAATAACTGATGTGTTAGTATGTAAAAGATGTTTGGGAAATAACAGAATATATACAGCGTTTTGGCTTTTCAGAGATGAAATCTAAAATATTTAAATAAACTTCAAGAACCATTATGATTGCTTGTCATACACTGCATTTGAAGTGACAGCTAATTCTGTTCTTGACAGACTAGATCTGTAACTGAAGTATACCATGCCTTCAGATATGAAGGATAAACTGTTGACCTCAGACTTACATTCTAATATGCAAAGTGCTGTGTAAATAACATTCTGTTGGGATCTCTGGGACTGATGCTATGCTGTGACTCCCTGTGGATATCTGGTTTTACCATCAGCAAAGGCAGATTACCATCCTATATAAAGCATTTTTCCCTTCAATGGGCTTCTTAAAGAAATGTATTCTGCAAATTACTTGTTTCCCTAAAATATGTGGATTTATAAAGCAACTCCAGCAACACAAATAGGAAAAGCTGGCTATGTGTCATGTGGAGTTCAGATACAGTGCAAACTGCCTTATTCCAGTATCAGACTGGTATACTTTAATTGGATTATTAAGACAATAATTATCTACATGTGTTTAGAAGAGAACTGTGAAATGTATCAGCCAATGATATTAATGTTTCCTAAAGTTCATAACATTGAACATATTAAAGCATTAGTATTTCCACAGACTAACGCATTAGTATTACTGAGTGTGCTGGTATTTTTTCAAACTGCCATTCATTTCTTTGAAAGAAAATGAGTAAGGTAATGGCAAATTGCCTTTACCTGGTGGGGAGAGTAATAGGCCATAGTATTATTACCTCAGACAAATCTCTGGGGCTCAAAATTGCAGATCTCCACAAAGAATTGTAGCATTTATTCTTTTTTGGAATTTCTTTCGATATTCTTATTTGAAATGTAGAAGAGACACTTCACTGAATTGACTGAAGTGAAACTTTATTCTAATTTACTTTTAAAAAATATTTGAAAGTATCTTTAGGCTATCTTCACTCTTTAATTGGACAGTTCATTTTGCAAATAAATGAAATACATGTTTGCACCAATATGTTATTGTAAAAAGACTGATTCTCAGTTAATATTTGCTCAGTCCCATTCAACATAGCGTTTTTAACTATTGTTTTTAGCTATTGTAGATCTTGTAGTTCTTTAAAAGAAGACTGTATCAGGAATTTTTCTGATGTCTTTCAAAAACAGAGTTTTGGCCAGCAAATCCTAAACATACTACACAAAACAAATGCAATTTTTTTTTAATTTCTCATTAAATTCTGACAGCCTGGAAAAAGAAGCCTCCTGCCATTTCAGAGGCCAGTTCACTCTTCCCCCATCCTGAGTCATGACCGGGTCTGTCAGTTCAGACCACTTGACACAAATTCATCACTAAAGGGTCAACCACTGCTAAGGAGAGGAGATTTCTCCTCAGGGTGGCTCAGCACATAGAATCAACCCCTAGAAATCTGTTGTTTCCTCTGTTTACTGAAGAGGAAGCTTGAAAAGTCTGGCTACTGCAAATGCTCTTGAGTGAGGGTATTCCTGCAAGACAGGGGTGATGTCTACATACCAAGCATCAGGCTCAAAGAAGGAGAGAACTAATTCTTTAAAAGGAAGAGACAAAGAATTTCCAAAAAAACACCTCTGCAAACAAATGTCTGTGCACACACATCAGTAGCACTTCCATGATTTGGCACGCTGACTGAAGTCAATTGAGATGTTTAGTCTGCGACTGTTAAGAGTATAAGCAGGATCACACATGATTGCGAAATTGTTTTGACTGACATCCCTTAAGGATGGAACACCTCACAGGCAAGCACAAGCAGGATTTTGGGTGTCTAAAGACTCCCTCTTACTTCATCAGAGCAGCACTGACTATGAAGAGTTACTGTCTAAAAGGTGTTAGCTGTAGGATTAGAATTGCACATTGCATGAACTGGCCTTTGAAAAAGCATCTCTCTCATCTGTCAAAGCATAAATAAGGTGGTTATAGAAATCTGTGGTAATGAGTATTACTGGGTATTGCATTATTCTCATTTTAATTTCCCATGTTAAACTTTTCTTTTTGAGATGTTTTAGAGAAAACCTGGAGGTTTGGGGCTTATTTGCACAAATATGGAATATAAAGGAGGAAGGAAATTTTGGAGACTATTTTTTGCTGGGGCAGAACATCATGAGTTTGAGTGAGATAAAATGGCATTATAAAACAAACTTTAAAAATCTGTATTGCATATTTTATACTTTTGGAAAAATAATTTGTTAAAACTTCTGTTTCTGTATGCAGTGCTACCTATCTCAATGATTTTTTAATGAATAATTAAATGGAGGAACAAATTATTGGTTTTCCATCCAAAACAGCTCTGTCATTGACTTTCTAATGGAACAAAATGATTTTGTTAGTATATTTAATTAGAATTTAGTCAGAGTATGTCAGAGTAATTGTTTTAATAANATAATAATAATAATAATAATAATAATAGGTGTATGTAAAGAATGGAACATAAGGAATGCCTCTGTGTCTTGCTTGCTAAGCCATGGAGAATCTTAAAAGTTACATGTTAAAAGAGGCACTTACCAGGCTCAAAGAGGTTCTATTTCCCTGGGTATGTCCATCATTTAATCTATTTATTTGAAGCTTCACTGAAAAACTATAATTTCTCCCTTAAGCCTCAGAGAACTTTTTAAGATGGCTTCTCTATCCATTTTCTGGCCAGTCTAACTACTTGAAAATCATCAAACTGCATGGAATTGATTACTATTTAATTTCTTTTTTTTTTTTTTTCANAGTAGCACTTCCATGATTTGGCACGCTGACTGAAGTCAATTGAGATGTTTAGTCTGCGACTGTTAAGAGTATAAGCAGGATCACACATGATTGCGAAATTGTTTTGACTGACATCCCTTAAGGATGGAACACCTCACAGGCAAGCACAAGCAGGATTTTGGGTGTCTAAAGACTCCCTCTTGCTTCATCAGAGCAGCACTGACTATGAAGAGTTACTGTCTAAAAGGTGTTAGCTGTAGGATTAGAATTGCACATTGCATGAACTGGCCTTTGAAAAAGCATCTCTCTCATCTGTCAAAGCATAAATAAGGTGGTTATAGAAATCTGTGGTAATGAGTATTACTGGGTATTGCATTATTCTCATTTTAATTTCCCATGTTAAACTTTTCTTTTTGAGATGTTTTAGAGAAAACCTGGAGGTTTTGGGCTTATTTGCACAAATATGGAATATAAAGGAGGAAGGAAATTTTGGAGACTATTTTTTGCTGGGGCAGAACATCATGAGTTTGAGTGAGATAAAATGGCATTATAAAACAAACTTTAAAAATCTGTATTGCATATTTTATACTTTTGGAAAAATAATTTGTTAAAACTTCTGTTTCTGTATGCAGTGCTACCTATCTCAATGATTTTTTAATGAATAATTAAATGGAGGAACAAATTATTGGTTTTCCATCCAAAACAGCTCTGTCATTGACTTTCTAATGGAACAAAATGATTTTGTTAGTATATTTAATTAGAATTTAGTCAGAGTATGTCAGAGTAATTGTTTTAATAATTCTCCTTCTTCAGTGGCTCAGCTCTTTCATTAAAACTGTATGGCCTTGAAGTAAGAAAAGGAGAACAGGGCTTTGCTTGGATTTGATGTTCAGTTTATTCATTCTTTCTACTAATTCAGGACCAACTCACTTTGACAGCTGATCACATACAAAATGAGACTTATAGGACTAACTAAATTATGTGAAGAGTCATTAAATATGCATTGACTTAAACACTGAGTGAAGACCTTTCCAAAACAGTACACAAACATCTCACAGAAACACAAACATCTCACAGAAATACGATTCAAGTTACCTTAAAAAATATAATAAACCTCAACTTTATATTGCTATGGATAGGCAGGAGCAATAATTTATATGCAGAGAAGAACCTAGAGGCTTTGAGGAAAATCATGTATAAGATCAGTGCTCTTAAAATTAAAATCCTTTCCAAAAGTATTATTACAGTTTACTTAAAAATATGTAAACATATCATAGGCCCCCTAAAATAATAATAATAATANAAACATTGCTTACTCAAATCTTGCAGAACAATTGCGTTACTAGAGTGGAAAAGAGGGTGGCATGAAACCAAAGTCTTGCTTCTCAAAATTATTTCAAGATTTAATTCAGTTTAACTACAACATCTTTTTGTTGTTTATACAGACATATGCTGCCTGAAACTGATTTGGTAATACATGAGATGTTGCCTATGGTTTAGCTGTGTCAAAGGGCAACCGAGGCTCCTTCATGAGGTCTACAGGTACTAAGTTGAAGAAACTATTTCAGAAAAAGAGAATAGACCTGGTTTTCACTACCAGGTGTAAGAATTAATTATTTTTAAATATATCTTAAGCTAATATAGCAAGATAACCTGAAATTTAAATGAAATTTCAAATAAACCTTTATGGAAGAAGATTTAATACTCCAAAGTGAATTTGGACAGATTTTGCTTTGCAAGCACCCAGTTACAAATAGTACAGACTCATTGACATGTGCATGCATTTTACAGTCAATTGGAGCAACTGGTGGTGCTGTGACAAAGCAAGCGAGGCATCCTTTAGGTGTTCTGCATTTCTTGGCTAACATGTTGCTGGGTGAATACTATTTAGCTCCTACATGGAGCTACTACTGCAGCACAGCATCTAGATCATATCAAGGCATATGTTTTATTAATTTTCTTTGAGAGAAAAAATTAGGATATTTAGTGTTTTGAAGAAATACTAACAATGCAAGATGAACCCTGAAAAGTGCAGAAAACTTACACCTCTCTTCTCCTCCCAGATCTGTCAGTTCTACCATGGCTTTTTTTCTCCGCAGTTCCTTGTTCTGCATGAACAGATGCATGTAGTCATGAAACAGGCACCTTGTGGGGAAAGTAAGCCATAACCATATTGACACTGACAACACATATGGAGCATAGATATGCTCCAGGTAGCCTGGAACTCACTCACACAGGTACAAGATTTCCAGGTGGATGCTCAGTTCTATACTGATTACTTTGCTGTCCTGTAAAACCCAAACTGAGCTGCTTTTTAACCTTGACCAAAATGCCTGATCTTTATCTAGGTAGTTCCTTGACCACTTCTACATTGCACTGAAGTGCGGAAATGCCTGCAGTAGACATTCAAGAGACAAGTTCAAAAAAATTAATTGTGCTACTTCCTGATTCATTAATGTTTCATGTTGCACTGTAACTGCGTTTAACAGAAGTACAGCTACTTGCCTGTCAAAAGCATGACTGCGCTTTGCCTGGGCTTATCTAAGCAAGCTTTAAATTATTGTGATTGAATAAGTCATGCAAGGTAGTCATGGAAGAATGTATTCCAGCAAAGGCTAACTGCAAAATCTGTTTTTGACTTCAGTGCCAAGTTTTCGAGGCTACTCAGCTCTGTGCATCCACAGATTGTTCAGTTCCAGCACTACTTCAAAGCTACTACCGAAGCTACTTCAAAGAAATGCATTGTCAGCTTGAATTTTAAAGGTATATTCTGAATGGGGGGAAAAAAAGGGGGAAAAAAAAAAAAAAAAAAAAGGGGGAAAAAAAAAAAAAAAAAAAAAAAGTGGTTTCACAGCATATCCTTAAAAAAAAAAAAAATCAATGAGGTGAGCAATTTTATCAGATGGTCCTTGAGATGCAGTATCAGAACATCATAGTAGGTATTTTCTATCATCTGAAGAATCCTAAATGCAATACCAATGCAAGAAGAAAGCAATTTTGCACATTGTTAGGAAAATGTTCAAAGCTGTGCCTGGTTGCATTCCAGTTTTAGTCTTTATGAGAGACAGGTGCTATATGTTAATAATCATAGCTATTATAGACTTACATCTCTTGGTTGGCCCTTTATTCTTTAAAGGTTTTGAGTACCTTTTTTATATAGTTGTATATGAAATTTGTTGGTAGGAATTCCACCCTGTGGTATGGTCTTTATCCATATTCTACAGATCCTCAAACACATATACCCAGATAACACAAATATGAGAGCTGAGTTTGTTGCTTCTAAAATCAATGGCAAGATAACTGGTGAAAAAGAAAAGAAATTGCCAGCCTCTCCTTAAATGGTGATAATCTCAGAAATATGGAAACATTTAGTAGTTTCGTAATGAAAGAAATGAGCATTTTATGCTTCTGCCTTTGGTTAGCGGAACCACTCATTTCATGTCTGTAATGTGACCCAGTAATTACTCTAAAAGTTTCCAGTTGTGATCTAAAACATTTGTGGGTAGCAAGTTTTAAAAATTAAATCTACAGCAAATGCCACACATTGGAAAGACAAAAACAGCTAAATTTGAACCACATTTATTCAGATGTTTCTGCTCATGTGTGGTGTGTAATGAGCCCCATAAATCTGTGCAGTGATAGTGTTACATTAAGGAATATTGGGTTTTATATGCAGAAAGTAACATGAGCCTATATCCATGCTTCTAATCTCAGTTGGTTAATCACAATAAACTGCATTTAAAAAGCCATTTTTCCCTCCCCCTTAGGAAGCAAACCCTGTGTCCTTATACAGAAAAATCATCTACTCATCTCAGTGGGAATTTTTCCTGTGAAAGGAATTCAGGACATAGATCTCAGAGAATGACCTGGGGTTTGCTTTAGATCCACCACAGACTTCCTGTGTGACCTTAAGCAAGTTATTTAGTCTGTCTGCAATCAGTGTTACTATCCTTGTTTTGTAAACATATTCAGTTCCCCATCTATAATAAGGATAAGATAGCTCTTCTTCTTTGCCCCTTATTGTTACAATACCTACACTGAAAATTGTGGGGTCTGTGGTAATGGAGTCAACATTTAAATTTATAGAAGTAAATCTTTAAGGTTCATGGATTTTATACTGCATAAGAATATGCTTAAAACTGGGGAAGTTGATAACTTTTTAAGATTAAGATCTTTAACATGTATATATGTTATCTACAATAACAGATGTTATGTGTCAGCAAATGTGTAATGTTATATGACTCTGTAAACAGTGTTATTACCTATGTTCTGTTGAAAATTAAAAGCTACACCTGATGTGAAATAGACTGAAGGAGTTTCAGGGCTGCATTCAGTTTCTCCAATGTAGATACTAAAATCATCTACACCTTGAGCTAGCCATTCTAGACTCCTTATTACCAGTGAAGGGGAAAGATGTGAGTCTAAAGAACAAGCATCTCAGTCTTAATTTAGGTGTTTAAGATAGGCCAGATGAATTTGCCAGTAGTAGGGTGATTCATTTCAACTTAGATATCCAATTTGTGGACATAGAAAATCGGGTAAGATTAATTCATTCCTGAAGTGACTCTTCAATGGTAGCATAACAGATTTGATCTCAAAGTCTCCAGGAAGAATATACACCCATGAGCATGTACAAAATTAACTGAAGTGTAAAAAATATTCAGATGCAGTATCTTTTTCTCTTTTTTCCTCTTTTTTCAGCCATAATTGCAAATTAGGGTGACAAATGCACAGAGAGCCAGATGAATTGCACAAGAATTGAAGTCCTTTTCTTTCAACTGCTTGATCTCTGTAGAGATATCCTGGCTCTTTAGAAATAATGCAGTAGAAGTAGTTTCATAAAACAATAGGTGTGTCAATTTGCTGGCTTTGCCACTGCTTTATACATAGTTTGGCACATCTCTACTCTAGAAATCTTTCTAAAGCATCTATTCAGCTTTCATGATGTACTGATGCATGTAATGGAAAAAGAAATGGAAGGCAAGCAAAAACATTCACTCAGCTATTTAGTACAAAGATGTCAAAGAATTAAAGAAATTCTTTAATGACACTACCTCATTTGTTATTAATTGATATGTGTCCGGAAAGTCAGTGACCCCTGAATACCTCTGAAGTAATAGCACCACCTTGAGCATCTGACAGGGAGTCATAGTAGAAATCTGAGTAGTTGGACAAAGCTCTTCCTGAGATCACCTGGGTTAGCACTCATCAGGTTCCAATAGCCGCAAAATTACACCTTCTGTTATCTATCAGATAGTTTTTCCTGTGGGGAACAGTCCATGTCAAGTTATCTACGGGCATTGAAACATCAGATAAGAAAGGTATGGCATTTCATTTAATCTCAGAACTTCTTTTTCTGTTTATTTTTTTTTTCTTTTTGAATTACATAACTTGGTTTAAGAAATAGGGTTATGCTGATTTATAGCAGGTGAATTGCAATGTTCGCCTGAAACTCTTGCTTAGTCTGTACTGAGGTATGGTGTTTATGATGACATTTTCAACCATTTGTTTTCACTGACACGGGTGGAACATATGTTTTCTTGATATTATCATGGGTGAATTTCATTGGTCTAATGGGACTTGTAACTGTTTGCAATAGTCCTAAAATTGACGTTGTAGTACTATGAGCAAGAAGTTGAAAAGGAGAAAGAGAAAAGGAAAGTAAGACTCAGTATCATTCAAGTAAAAAGAGATTGTTAAATTAACTAGAAAAAGACTCTTTAAAGGAGTAATGATGAAGGATTCTGAAACAGATTGATACTTAATTTTTTACCATGCTACAGTTTAGGTGTCTTACATCTTCACTTAAATAAAACAAAGACGTAAGTACATCCATTCACAATTATGTTTATTATTACTACCTTGGTGGATTGAGGTCATTCATACTTGGAATTTGCATAAAGATTCAAGAGTATCTACTAACCATTTTCACACACTATGTTTAGAAACATTCTTCCGCTGATTTACTATCTGTGTGATTTTTTTTTATTTGTATTTTTAATTTTTCTCCTTTTGGTAGACATTTCTGAGAAATAATTAGAGTGGTAAGAGCATAAGAAACTGGCAAGCAAACTCATCCCTCACTCCTAAGGCAGACAAGATATCTAACTCAAAGCAAACCTAATTAATATGCATGTGGATTTTAGCAATAATAAGGGAAAGAGAAAGCTGCTGAATTAATTGAAATACACAAATCTTTGTGAGACTTGTCTCAGGAAAAGTCTGAGTCGGCATCTAATTTTTTGTGTTGGGCGTAGACAGGGGCATTATGCAAGATGGGAGCAAGGGGTTTTGTTGTTTTAATACATAGAGGGTTGGAGAGGTTTTAATATATAAAGGAATATATATGAATATATATGTATATATATGAAGGAGTCTTAGGTTCATTTTCTCCGCTGACACAAGACTTTCCTAGTATTTAAAGTCTTCATCCTGTAAGGTGTTCTACTAGCATGCTTGAAGCAAATGGGGCTCCAGACAGATGCTTATGGTTTACATGCACAAACAGATGCTGAATGCAGTGGCTTTGGAAACCTTTGTGGCTCAGGTTTCTTTGCAACAGCTCTTTTGTGTACACACAGGTAGTGTATCCTTAGAGACAGAGATTGTTTTGTCCTGTGCACGCATTTGGAAACTCTCATGGAGTGACCTCCATTTTTAATGCATACTTTTGGGAGAATTTTCCATAAAGTGAAGTATATTCTAATAGCTCTTAAATTTTAAAACTTTTGGATTCCATCCCTTATTTGGAGATATAAACTAAAGTATATCAAACTTCACCAGTGATGCAGACTTTTTTTATAACAAATTTGAACTTCCCAACAGTTTTTATTTGGGTTTTTTATTTGCTTGTTTGCTTGTTTGTGGGGTTTGTGTTTGTTATTTTTCCCCATGAGTTATCTTTAATGGACCTAATTTCAAGATTTCCCTATAAGTATTCAGGAATACAGAAGAGAAGGCAATGTTTAACTGTATTTATAGTTAGATTAAAACATGGTTCTGCTATATTTCTTTTTAAGGCAGGCAGCTAGCACCCAAAATAAGTTTTCCAGAAAACAGCTGTAATTTTAAAAGACTATATTAGTAACAATGTATCTGAGAATATAGCCAAAATATATAAATTTAGCAAGATTCTCTAAACTTGCTCTTGATCTGCAACAGGCAAGGATGTGAATAAAAATACTATTATTCCTTAAGAAATAAAAAGAAATTCCTAGCAGACATTGATGCTCACATGTATTTAACTCTTCACTTGATCTGGAGGGGGGTCTCATGATGTTCAAATATGAACACTATGATGAAGGAATGTGTAAATTGCTTGAGTTCCAAGAATAACAAATAAAGTTGTGTAACAGAATCCTGAATGTTGGGAAAAGTAACACAAATTACTGAAATGTTTATGATGGTTTTTCAGAATATAATAAACAGACATGTAAAGGATGCTCAAGTAGACATGATTCTGCCTTTGGGCAGGGTCAGGGTAACATGTCTTCTTTCCCTTTCTGTTTTCTGTCTTTGGATGTTTCACACTAAACTTTATATGTCTGTGAAGCCCCAGTGGAATAATTCACATGCATTGCATTGAACACATAAATAGTTGTTTGCTGGTAAACTAGAAAAAAGTATGCATAGAAGTATTTAAATACAGAAAAGGAGCCTGAGGTGAATGAAGACATAATTATTCCTCTGCTTCTCCTCTATGACTTTAAAAAAAAAAAAAAAAGAAATTATCTTTAAACTTTCAGTAAGAGATCTTTGGACCGAAACTGAACTTGAATATTTTCAGCCTAAACAGTAACATTCCTGAGTGTTACGAGGAACTGAAAGAAAGGCCCATTGAGATGATCTCACCATTCATATTTCTTGGTGCCTTCTATAATTATGATTGCCGGTCTCTTTCTTGAGTTAAAAAGTTCTCTCATGAGCCATTTGAATGATACTGAAAACCACAGCCAAGCAGTTCTGGGAACTGCTCTAAACATAAGCTCTATTTTCTTTCCTTTTTTTTTTTTTTTTTTTTTTTTNTTTTTTTTCTATAAATGTTGTAAATATTTTTTTCTATGTATAGAGAACATCTTAATTGCATAGCTACATGAAAGATCAGACTTGCTAAGAAGAGCTATTCCAGTACATAATGAGGGAGTTTAAATACAGACATATATACAAAAATTATATAACTACTATGTTATACATAGCTTGTTGTAAAAGACTTATTTTGGAACTCTTGGGCAGAGGCAGTTTGGGCTTGGGGATTTTTTTGTGTGTTCGCACACACATATGGAAGAGAAAGTTGATTTAGACACTGTGAAAATTTTCTTAGCAGCTATGATCTGGATTCTGGAAAATACTCACTAATGTTTGTTGCAATATCAGGACATAAAAAACTTTCATAAACTGAATGAACCTACTTTTCCAGGACAGCTCTGCCTCACAAATAAAAGAAAGGCTTTGAGACAGAATCATAGAACTGAAGAATCATAGAATGGTTTGGGTTGGAAGGAACCTTTAAAGGTCATCTAGTCCAAGGCCTTTGTCATGGGCACAGGTGTCTTTCACTTGATCAGGTTGCTCAAAGAACACTTCCAGGGATAAGCTATCCACAACTTCTCCAGTGTCTCACCACCCTCATTGTAAAAAATTTCTGCCTTATATTCCATCTCTTTCAGTTTAAAGCCATTGACGCTTGTCCTTCACTATAGGCCTTGGTAAAAAGTCTCTCTCTGTCTTTCTTATAAACCTCCTTTGTATATTGGAAGGTTGTAATAAGGTCTCCAAGGAGATACCTTCTCTTCTCAAGACTGAACAACCTCAGCTCTTGAACTTTCCTCATTGGAGAGGTGTTCCAATACAATAGAATACCATTGCCTGGATTTAACAGCATTGTCCTTATACTTCGAGCCTGACTTCCACATGAGAAAAGACTTGGCTTATACTTTTTATATGGGATCTACTAACCAAGAGCCCTCTCCTAACTGAAATTCAGAGGTAAATCTGGTGTTTCTAGCAGGAGTGCAACTATGAAGAACTTTGGGAATTTTCAGTTCATGCCTGTGATCAGGCCTTTACCTAAAATCTGTTGAAGAATCTGCTATTAAATCATAAATTATAGAATGAATAATTAAAGTTCATTTATTTATATATGAGCTAAGTGGAAAGAAGTGATGAGTGGTGTGACTCTGGGAAATGTGTCCTTACTCTAGCGGTAATATCTACACTTTTCTTAAAAAAGTGAAACATCTCACATAAATTTGCACTTAAGCAGGTTTCTTATTCATTTTTTTCCCTTTTTCTGTTTATGCAGAACTCATTCAAAAAGGAAAAAAAAATCAGTGTGGGAAATATTTTTTTTGGATTCCAACCGGTAAGAGTTAATGAAACTTCAAGTAGATGACAGCATGCAGACCTTACCTAATTCTGTCCTACATTTTCCTAATTCCCCACAGGTTCAGGCAGGCAGATGCAAGAGCCTTAGACAATACCATTAAACATCCCACAAAAATGAGGAATAACTTGCTGGGACTAGTATTGTCAGATTTCAGAGCCTAAAGCTATTGGAACAACCAAGTGAAACAAAACAGGCCCCTGTAACCTGTAGTATCTGGGACATTTGAGGAATGCTGAACACTGAATGCTGAATGTTGAAGAACATAGTGGAAACACGATAGTTTACTATTCCTTCTTTTAAGTACTTTGAAGGGTTTTTCTTGTCAAATATTCTTCCAAATACTAAGGGAGACAAACTCTTCAAAAAAAAATAAAACAATAAAAAAAGAGCAATAGTGATTGAAGTTGTTTATTCAGAATTTTAAATTCTTCTCCAATTTTTCAGTAGCACCTGCTATTTTAGTGCCTCTTATGCATCAAAGTTTGAAAAGTTTTGCCATCAAATTCAGGAGGTGAGTTGACTACAAATGAGTTCCTCTTACATGCAACCTGAATGTTTGTACTCTTGATTTGCTGCCCTTGAATTTTAGTTATCTGGTGTATTTATCCTCCTTGTTGCAAAGCACATACTGCCCACTGAGCACAGGAAATACAACTTTGAGCAGAATACATAGTTCCCATATTTCTGCAGTAGCAATTTCTTCTTCTGTTTTTTTTGGTTTTTTTTGTTTTTTTTTTTCCTGTTTGTGTGTCCCTTTGCACATTTCAAAAGCAATCCCTGACAAGAAAAAAATCCTATGAAGAAATTCTTTAAGGACCTTTCAAAGTGAAAGCACAAGACATCTTTGTATGTGCACTCAGAGTCAAGTTGGCTTTGCAATGGCCCAGGAGATAAGCTGCTGGATCACTGACTCTATTATTACAGTAGGAGGTGCTTTTGGCCAAGGCAGTGTGCCGTACACATTGGACTCAAGCTTTTCTGACCCTCTGGCAGAAGATTGCCTTTGTCATCATTCTACACAACTACCTTGCAGCTAGCCGAAAAGGGAGGAAAAGAGTCAGTTAACTGTCGACAGGCAGCTGTAAAGCTGCATTGACTCAAAGCTTCTGCTATTTCAAACATTATTTTCTGACAGAAGTTTTGGGTTATATTGGAAGAGAGCTTGAAGCTTGACCTCCATTGGCATGCACATTTGCACTGACAAAAATGAATAATTGATACAAGCATGAGCACATGCATCTTTGATTAACTAAAACTAAGATGCGGGAATAAAGGTAGAAGGGCAAATGTTTTACATATAGTAACAGAAGTGTTAAAAAGAGATAGGGCATCTGAAAGTACTAATTTCTTTCCAAATTCAAAGTAGACAGAAAACTAACACGGTGAAGAAGATACTTTTCCACTGATGCCAGCACTGAGTTTTCCTCAAAATGCAAAGGGTTTCATTACAACATTTTAAAAAGCAGGATTGGAAATGGACCTGCAGTGTTACATCAAGGGTCAGTGTATTAGTTACACAACACACTGGTTCTTGCAGCATGAGGTTGTGTGCCTGGGTTGTATAACAATGTACAATTCTTGACCATTCTAGCTCAGGTGGTGATGTGCAGGTTCATGTGCTGAATCCCAAAAAGTCATCTAGTTTTTTCAAGCTTTTTATTTGTTAGTAGTGTGCACATAAATTGTTATTTAAGTTCATTATTTCTCTGGGCCATTACTTCTACTTGCAAGCCAAACTTCAGAAAAACTAGTTATAGAAAAGCCTCCATATGAGAGGCTTATTATTTACCCATCTTTGCAGATTTCAGAAATATTCATTAAAATAAGATAGCCCACATATGGTTTACTTTTCACCTTTTAAAATACAGCTATTTTTACAACTGAAAACAATAAACAGTTTTATCATTATTCTTTCTTTTTTCCAGGTTTTTTGAAACATTTTTGACTGGCAATTTGAATATATTAATGCCATAGAATAGAAATATCATAAAGGCTGGAAATTTTTTTATTTCATTCCTATCAATAAAGATGCTTTAGAGAACATACAGTCACCCTGTAGTACTTCAGCCTGAGGCTTGTGATGTAAGTAGCTGAGTTTGTGTGCATTATGTCAAAAGAACCACTTGTTAAGAAGAGATTGCTTTGAGCATGGGTGGAAATAGGATGTGAAGGAAAACCCACAAAAAAGGCAAGTATGAAAAAAGCATATGAAAGGAAAAAATATCAGCTGGGAATCGTAAACTGAAGAAAGAGAGTCAAGAGGAAAAAAAAAGTGAGAACAATACTTTCATGGAAGGTTAGGCTGAACTTGAACGGTGAGGTGGAGAAGTTTGAATTCATTGTAGAGGAAGCGGTGAAACTACTGAAGCATTCTGAGGACTGTTAAATGTTATTAATCTTCCCCTTTCCAGAATGCAGTGTAATAATAAAATAAAAAAAGCAACCCCAATGTCAGAAAGTGTAAACAGTTTAAATAACTCTCTCAGACTGGATAAAAATAGCTGATGGCAAAGAAAGAGATAGCATTCTTCCTGGCTCTATTAAAATATATGTCCCCATTCAGCAGTGACTGGCTGCACTAAGCTGTACAATTTCCAAGTTAAGAAATTTGGTTACACCAGCAGTTTTGAGAGTAACAAGTTGCAGTTGGCTTATTTGATTTTATTTTAAAAGTGTGCTACTCTTCCTGTCATACTACTTATGTTAAAAAAGTTATTTCCAACACAAGCAAATACTCTTTATCATCAAGGGGACAGGTGTCCAAAATCTAAACAGAAATCAATGCTGGAGAAAAAGAAAGGAGATTACGTCAGTTGCCCATAGAGCAACCAGGAATTGTAGAAGATTTAGGCCGTATTCAAAGAGTTCGTTCCATACAAATAGATCTCTGCAGATGCAGGCAATGCCACCAGTTTCAAAGGGGTTTTACATACAGAGCTGCACACAGAAACATGCCACAGAATAAGGGACTTAATAGCTAGTCTTGTGTGTTAGAACAATCCTAGTCATTTGCCAACCAAAAGTGCACTTTAAGGTCTGAAAAACACAAGTTCTACATACCCAGTTCTCTCTTTACCACTGGATAATCAAAACACTTTCTTTTCCGATTGTATGCTTTCTACAATGAAACAACAGGATTTGTGGATGAGAGGACGGCTGTTCTTTAGAAAGGCTTTTGACGCCATGTCTCACAATATTCTTGTATCCCAGTTAGGAGGCTACAGATGGGATGGGTGAACAACCAGATTGGAAAAAAAACCAGTTGGATTATCAGGCTCAAAAAGCAGTTGTTAATGGATCATGTGATCTGGCTGGAGGCTGGTAACAAGTGAACTATCTCAAGGGTCTATAGCTAGACCTGTCTTATTTGACATGCTTACCCATGACCTGGAGGAGGCACTGGAAGGCACTCTTGCAAGTTGGCAGATGACACCAAGCTGGTAGGAGCAGCTGATGTGCTCAAGGGCAGAGCTGGCATCGAGACGGAACTAGACCTGCTGTAGGAATGGACCAACAGGAGCATTGTGAAATTAAGCAAGTCCAAAGCAAATCTCTGCACATGGAGGAAGGAGTCCTTGCAACAGTACAGGCTGGGGACTGGCTGGCTGGGGAGCAGGTCTGCAGAAAAGACCCTGTGGGCCCTGTTGGGCGAAAAGATGAGCATAAGCCAGTAGTACCTTGGCAGCAGAGGACAACAGGCCCCTGGGTTGTATTAGTAGGAGTAGACCCAGCATGCTGAGGGAAGGGAATACCCCTCTTTACTTAGCATTCCTTAGACCACAGCTAGAGCACTGTGCCCAGTTTTGGGTCCCCCAGAAGATAACATGTTGATAAACTGGAAGAAGTTCAGCACAGGGTCCCCATGATGTCTGGAGACAGGAGCACTCATCCTGTGAGGAGACACTGAGGGAGAAGAGCTTGTTCAGCTTGCAGCAGGAGTGGCTTTGAAGAGACACTGAGGGAGAAGAGCTTGTTCAGCTTGTAACAGGAATGGCTTTGAGAAGAGCAGGGAGCTGCTCCCCAGCACCTATGAAGGGGTCATCAAGAAGACAGAGACAGGCTCTTCACAAACATGCATGGTGGGACAACAAGAAGCAACAGGCATAGACTGAACCAGGAGACGTTCTGATTGTTTATAAGAAAAAACCTGTATAAATAAAAGGAATATTTTTAACAGAGTTAGGAAATTGACAGTAAAGGAATGTGTGTGAAGGGTTTCTGTGACTAGCTATTCCTTAGACTCTCCCAAGAAAACTAGCCCCTGGACCCTTAGAAATGAGGAAAGCTTATTGAAACCAAAGCCATAAACTCAACTTCAAAAGAAATCTCCAAGGATAGTAGTACAATGTATAATAACCTCAATTGATAAACCAGTGAGCAAAGTAATGTAGTGAGATATGCAATAGTCAGTCAGGAAACTATTAGAAGGAATGGCGGAGAACAGACTGTTAGTTATTGTACATCATCTAAGAACATAGCTAGTTAATACTAACAGCATCACATATATATCAATTTGATGCAAACAGAGTTAATCAATTAGCTGCTGAGTCACATGCTGTATCTATATGGATGGCTGATGACCTTATAGATTTTTTTATGGTTTTGGATCATCTGATTCTCTTTCAAAGCACTACCACAGCAATCTGTTTAAAGCCCCTGCACAAATGTTGTTCGTTATCACACAAGAAATTGCCTTAGTGGATCAGATACAAGAAGCAGTGAGAAACATATTTAATGAAGTAGAAGGAAGGAGATTGATAATGGGAGAGATATATTCATTCACAGCATGTAAGTGGATATTTAATAACCCTCTTTTTGGAGGATTTTTGTATCACTCATAGAATAGTTGGAGTTGGAAGGGACCTTAGAGATCATCATGTTCCAACCATAGGCAGAGACACCTCCCACTAGACCAGGTTGCTCAAGGATCCATCCAGCCTGGCCTTGAACACCTCCAGGGGTGGGACATCCACAACTTCTATGGGCAACCTGTTCCAGTGCCCCACCACCCTCACAGTGAAGAATTTCTTCTAACATCTAGTCTAAATCTCCCCTCTTTCAGTTTAAAACCATTACCACTTGTCCTACCGCTATGCTCCCTAACAAAGAATCCCTCTCTATCTCTCCAGTAGACTCCCTTCAGATGATGGAAGGCTGCTATAAGGTCTCCCTGGTGTCTTCTCCTCCCCAAGCTGAACAGCCCCAGCTCTCTCAGCCTGTCCTCATAGGAGAGGTACTCCATCCTTCTTATCATCTTTGTGGCCCTCCGCTGGACGCGTTCCAACAGGTCCACGTCCTTCCTGTGCTAAGGACTCCAAAGCTGGACACAACACCCCCAGTGGTGTCTCACAAGCACAGAGCAGAGGGGGAGAATCACCTCCTGCGACCTGCTGGTCATGCTTCTTTTGATGTAGCCCAGGATTCAGCTGGCTTTCTGGGCTGCCAGTGCTCACTGCTGACTCATGTTGAGCTTCTCATCCATGAGCACTCCCAAGTCCTTCCCCTCAGGGCTGCTCTCCAGCCATTCTCTGCCCAATCTTTATTTGCGCCTGGGATTGCTGCGTCCCAGGTGCAGGACCCTGCACTTGGCTTGGTTAAACTTCATGCGGTTTGCATGAGCCCACTTCTCGAGCCTGTCCAGGTCCCTCTGAGTGGCACCCCTTCTCTCTAGTGTGTTGACCACACCACACAGCTTGGTGTCATCAGCGAACTTGCTGAGGGTGCACTCTATCCCACTGTCCATGTCTCCAACAAAGATGTTAAGTAGCACTGGTCCCAGAAATCTTTGTACTGAAACTGTACAATTGAGACATGCTGAGTGTAATCACTTGCTAAAGTAGTGCCCATTTGTATTTTTTTTATTACTTGGGTACCACGTATACAGTTCCAAAACAGGCAGATGCATCATTAACTTTTTCTGATAATGTAGAAGTGCTCAATTTTTCCAGGTATTTTCCAAATACCTGACATGGCAGATTCCCAGAAGCTGAGACCAGAGGCAATGGTCTGAAGTTGTATCAGGGGAGGTTTAGATTAAATATTAGGAAGAATTACTTCACTGAGAGTGTGACCAGGCACTAGAATGGCCTGTCCTGGGAGTTGGTGGAGTCACTATCCCTAGAGGTATTTAAGAAAGGTGTAGATGTGTCACGTCCGGGCATGCTCTAGTGGCCAAGATTGTTGGGTTGGGTGATTTATTTTGTGGGGTTCCGTTTTCTGTGGGTGGTTTTTTTGTTATTTTGTTCTGTATGTGTATGGTTGGGCTCCATGATCTCAGAAATCCCTTCCAATCCTGAAAATTCTGGGATTCTTTGAATTGGACCAAATAGATTATGTAGGGAAATAGGATGGAAGATAGTCACTGAGGTAAAACATGTAAAAGTAGGCAGGTATCCTGTTCATTCCAATTATTTCCTCTACTCTGAAGTTTGTTTTATGAACCTAAATTGACTCCTTTCTAAAAGAAAAATTACAAAACAAGATCCCTTCCCTAAGAAGCTTCCAGCAAATTTGCGTTTTAATAGGATAAGATATGCAGCAAAAAAAAAAAAAAGTACACAACTTCCCAGTTCAAAGGTTTGTGAGTATTTTTGATTGGATTGTTGTGGAGCTTTTTTCCTCTGTTTTATGCAGTACTTTCTGCAGAGAAGATATGTATAGGATATGATTCTGCACTTCTAGAAATAAAAGAAGTTTAAAAAATGGAGGGAAAATATCATGGTTCAGGCTGGGTTTAAAAAAGGAGGTGTGGAGATAATAGAGGGACACCAAGAAATGCAGTGTAACTAGATGCTCCTAAATGTCTTCTATAACCCATCACATCACAAGCTGCAACACATTTCAAATAATCTGTGAGAGCCATCATTATGCAGAAAGTGTCATAAGACCAAAACAGTCTGGCCAAGAAGTTACCAGTCAAGAAACAAAAAAAAATTGACTTGGAACAAAGGCTGCATGACTTGCAAAGGATGCATTGGTAACTAACTCAGTGCTAAGAAACAAAGCTGAGATAGTCTCAATTGAGGCTTTAACAACTAGATGAAAACACAAAGCAGGGATCAGCTGTCCATGGCAGATATTAATAAGCCCCTGACTGAATGGAAGAAATTAGTTTTGAGTGGGGAAGAACCAACAGAAACACGGTCCTGGCCAAGGCACAGGACTGTGTTAAGGCATTGCCCTTGGGGGCCTGTGAAACAACCTAATTTCAAGCTCCTCTACAGTGTAACTTAACATCTGGAAAGATCTCACATAGCACTAGTTTTGCACATTTTTAGTGTATGTTCAGTTAATTTAATTTGTCCTTTAACTCAGGAAATAATGTGTCTTTATACTGTTGCTTTGAAGGATCAGTCTAAGCCTAATGAGTTATTTACTCACACTGGGTTCACTTTATTTAAGAATTGGCTGGCAAACAGACTAAACACCTGGGTTGTGGCTGACCTCGCTGATGAGTAGCAGCTCCCTTTGGTCAGTACCACTGGATGAGGGTGGTGAGGCACTGGAACATGTTGCCCAGGGAAGTTGTGGATGCCCCATCCCTGGAAGTGTTCAAGGCCAGGCTGGATGGGGCTTTGAGCAACCTGCTCTAGTGGGAGGTGTCCCTGCCCATGGCAGGGGGGTTGGAACTCGATGACCTTTAAGGTCCCTTCCAACTCTAACCATTCTATGATTCTATGACTTTAAAGAGTTAAAATGAAGTCTGGGAACTACCAACCAGTCTGACTGAAAAGGTCATGGAACAGAATTTCCGGACAGATCTATCAAAACACATGGAAGACAGGGATGTGATTAAAGACAGCCAACATGACTTCACCAGGGTGCAAGCCATGCCTGACAAATCTAGTGGCTTTCTACAAGGGAGTGACAGCATCAGTGGACAAGGAAGACCTATGGATGTCATCTACCTAGACTTCTGTAAGGTGTTTGATATGGTCCTCCACAAGCCAGGTATGGGTTTGATGTCTGGACTGTTAGATAGTTAAGGAAATGGTTGAATTTTATGTCTGAAGAGTTACGATCAATGGCTCAATGTCCAAGTGAAAACTAATAAAAAGTGGTATTCCTCAAGAGGACCAATATATTTAATATATTCTTCAATGTCATGGCGGGATTGAGTATTCCTTCACAGTGAGTTTGCAGATGACACTTGATGAGCGCTGTGGTGATTTCACTTAATGGAAGGGATACCTTCCAGAGGGACCTTGACAGGCTTGAGGAATGGGTCTGTGTGAACTCCATGAAGTTCAACAAGGCCAAGTGCAAGGTTCTGCACCTGGATTGGTGCAATTCCCAATATCAATCAACGCAGATTGGGGGATGAATGGACTGAGACCTCACCTGACAAGGAGGACCTGGGATACTGGTAAATGAAAAACTGGACATAAGCCAGCAATGTAGGCTTGCAGCCCAGAAAGCCAACAATATCCTGTGCTGCATAAAAAGAAGCATGGTGAGCAGGTTGAGGGAGGTGATTCTGCCTGTTTGCTCTAATGGACCCCACTTGGAGTACTGAGTTCCATTCTGGAGTCCCCAGTACAAGAAAAGCATGGACCTGCAAGCGTGGCTCCAGAGGACAGACATGAAAATGATCAGGGGGATAGAATACCTTTACTGTGAAGAAAGATCAAGAGAGTTGGGGTTCTACAGTCTGGAGAAGAGAAGGCAGCTCCTGAGAGAATTTATTGTGACCTTTGAATATATAAAGGAGGCCTGTAAGAAAGACAGAGAGAGGTTTTTTTACAAGGTCTATAGTGACAGGACATGGGTCAATGGTTTTAAACTGAAAGAGATGGGACATATGGCAGAATTTTTTTATGATGAGGGTGGTGAGACACTGGAAGAGGTTAACCAGAGAAACTGTGGATGTCTCATCCCTGGAAGTGTTCAAAGTCAGATTTGACAGGGCTTTGAGCAACATCATCAAGTGAAAGACGCCTTTCCTGTGGCAGGGGTGTTGGCCTAAGTGATTTTTAAAGGTCCCTTCCAATGCAAACCATTCTATGATTATGCTTCTTTGATTAGGAACAGCATTATCTGTGTAGAACAAAAAGGCAGTAATTGGATTTTTTTTTCTCTGCTTGACCCCTGGGAGCTCAGAGATTTGATCAGTAAGAATAGTAATGACCCTACAAGTCAGATATCATAATCTTTCTGGTCAAGATCCATATACCTCTGGCAGTAAAGGTCAGAAGGAGCAACAAGAGTAATTCAGAGGTAGAAGATAACAAGGCTGACCTGAACATGCAGATGCCCCTAGGACAGGGTGGTGAGCTGACCTTAGCTGGTCCAACTGTGCCTTCACAGCCAAGTTGAGTGACGGTCCAGCAGTCACCCATGCCAGCACAGAAGCAAAATCGTATGTGATACCACCCCATGAAAGTGTCGGTCCCAGTAACAATCATTCCAAACATAAGCTTTAGCTGTCTGGGATGGGTTCTCTGGTCCAGAATAGTTCCCTAAGGGGAGGTAGCCAAAGACATCTTATGACAAAGGAGTGGTTGCTAAGCTAGTTCTGTATTAGTTTTCTTTAAACCAACAATTAAAAAATAGATATTGGGAAGCTTCTAAAGAACCGGAAGATAAGCATAGCCAACATGATTCCCAGTAGATATGTCTAAAGATTGCTGGAAACAGAGAAATTGTTTTCATATTTGCTACTTTGTTAGAAAGGAGATATTAGCATTCAGCCATGATGCGAGATCATGCCAGCATTGTTAAGCTCATCAACAGACCTCAGTTGTTTTCTAACTATTGGGGGAAATTGTTGGGGGTTTTTTTGCTTGGGTTTTTTGGGTTGTGGGTTTGTTTTTCTTTTAATTCAAATCCATCTCCCAACTAGAACATGTGTTTGCTATTCTGTTCTGCCTAGGTCAGTTGTCCAAAATACATATAATCCCTGAGAACTTGCTTTTTGCTTTGGCATTGACTTGTGCTGACTTACCTCAGCAAAGAAAGACAGCCTGGCAGGACTGGTAGAAGGACCTGGAAATTACTTGGCAGCTGAAATGAAAGTCCTCTATAAGTCACACTTGGCTATCAACTGTATGTCTGACACTGGTGATACAGGTCTAGACAAACTTATTATGTGCTGGCATTCCAAATCTGAGGTCATACATCTGTCTGCCTTATACTGGACATATTGCTCAATAAGACAAGTCTAAAACAGAATCTTAAACAAACTTCTGTGTTTAAACAAACTTCATGCCTTGAGACTCAGTAAAACACGTCTTTGAGAATGACCATATAATGGAAAATACACCTTCAAAATGTAATTTGTATTCTTATAAAGTGAGACAGAGTAGTCATTTCATTGCTTTTAAAACTGTGGATCATTGTACAGATTTCCAAGGCAAACCACAATGCACTCAGTGAGCCATACTGAAAGTGTGGAATTAGTGTTCACTGTGGAGAAGGATGATCTAAATCCCTCCTGCTGGAAAAAAATAATACCTGTTGGGGAAATTGCATGTAATACACTTTATGTGACTTATGGTACAAGAGAATAAATCTAGAGTAGCTCTGAATATACCTGAAATCTAGACTATGAGTGACCAATATACCTTTGTTTCAGTAGTGGCCAGGGAAAAACTTTGAGCATGTTCACATTGAATGTTTTGGCAAGACTTGAACCATCTTCATCTCCTATGGTAATGTCCAAGGCATTACAACGTTTGTTTTTATATCATGGTGGGATTTCACTATGAGTTATCTTCCTAAGCCAATGCATGGCTACCTCTGATTGCATAGACCCTGCTTTTCCACTTCAGTACAAAGCAAACTAAGTGAAATTGCTAACTTCACGCCTGTTAGAAGCTGCCAAATTTCCTTTCCAGCTCACAGTCATACTACATACACCCTAGAGGCTGGGTTACACCCTCACAGGAATTCCAGATTAGAGGGATTCATTACTTAAAAATTTTCTGCTTAAAATTAATTCTATTTGGACTAAAACAGATTAGCTAAAAGGTAAACCAATGTACTTGTATGGTTTTCTGACTTGATCTTTACATACTACTTTTTCTTAATGGCAGGCATATATTGTGATTTGTGCTTGTTCAAAAATGCTTAAAGGAGAAATATTTCTGTCTCCAGATAGCATTTGTAAACATCAAGTTGATCAAAACTGAACCATACTTTCAGTAATTTTTTGTTCATATAATTCTTGCTTTTAAGGCACTGAAACAATCAAGCTACTACTCTATTCTAGCAAAAACGGCTACATTTTCAAATAGGTATGTGACGATTTAAATGTATTACTCCCACTGACTTAAACAGGGCTAAAGTAGCTAAACCAGTATGTTGCATTTTAAACCTGTATCCTTTTTAGCTTGAGGAAGCTTGTACACTGATTTGATAATGATGTATACTAGGTATAATAAAAAACATCATTAAAACCTCCTACAATTTTCCAAGGAACATATGAGTACTCTTTATATTATTTTTTCATAGTGGGGGGGAGGAAATCTGAAATGAGTTTATTGGTTGTTGTTTGAACAGCAACTGACGTTACGAGTCAGCTGAAACATGGGCTTCCACAACCATGTGTCTATATATAGAAATGCATCAGCACAGCACACATCCTACAAACTTGAGGTAGCAAAGGAGGCATTTACAACACCTAATCTATCCATTTCCCAAGGGACTCCCTACTCCCTTTATTTATTATCTGTCAAACTGTGCTTTTGATGGGCTTTGGAGACCTTAAAACATACTAGAAGCATTTCTGCACAGTGCAAAACATTCTGGCAACGGCAGTTGCCATCACACAGCAAGCTCTGGTAGGCTGCAACGCAGGTACTGACACAACTCTGTGAAGACCACTTCCATAAATTCATATCCATGATAGAAAAGCATTTAGGGAAAAACAAGGGTTTACAGAGCTAGATATTACTGCTGAAAGCTACAAAAAAAAGGGAGGGGAAAATGAGGAGAGTTTCAGAACATCTGAAAACAACCTTTCTCCAACTACAGAGAGCTTCAGAAGAGGGAGTTTATCTGAAGAACACAAACACACAAAGCTCTGTTCAGCATTTTATATGGCTGTGTTTATTCCTTTCATATGGACTGGTGTGCTCAGTGAAGTGGGTGCATCTTGCATTAAACTCAATTCCCTGCAAAGTTTTGGGAAAAGGCATGTCTAAGGTGGCAGGAAAAGGGAACAGACAGCCTTAATTATGAAGTCCAGAGCAGCTGGACTGTGACGTCCTATTTCTGGGAAGAAATCATAAACAGGCAACCTGAAGCCAGGAAATGTATTGGATGGGCACAGAACAGGGAGGGAGGGACGTCTTGGAGTACCTGGCTGAATAGACTTGGAAGCAGCACAGCAATCTAGTGGATGGTGTGCAGAGGGAGTGTGTGTAAACCTGCTCACAAAGCTGCTCTTTCATTTTCCTTCTGCCTTGGCCAAGTTTTATCCTTAGCTCTCTGTTACCAAAAAAAGATTGGCCTAGTTAGTCATCTTTAAAACTCAGCTGAGTATCGGTTAGATGACTTTGGAAGTTTCAGAGCTCATTATTTCTGAATACTTGGTGGCCTTTCAACATTAATACAGTCCATGTTATTAAGAAAAGGAGAGCTAAATTGGGCTTTTGAGGAAGCTTGCTAGGTCCTTAATATTTCTATGAACATAATGCAAACACAATTATTTTTTTTTCTGTGGTTTGGCTTGTGGTATTGAACGATAAAGAGTAAATTTAGCAACCTGAATTGTGCCTTCATCCTCGTCTTCACTTTCTCACCCATTCAACAGCAAAAGTACTTACTTTTACTTAGTGCTGCACAACTTTTCTGACTGATACTGTAGGTAAATATTGCCTTTGTTGGTTGGGTGACTGATAATATATAAAAAATATTCATTATAAAAAACATAGATAATAGATTAATATATGTGTAATATTTCTGAAAACAGGAACTTGCAAAATTTAACATGAAAAGCAAACAAGTTTCAATCACAATAAACTTAATATTGACATTTTGTCCACTGTGGTGCATAAGTTGATTATTTTTGTAATGTTGATACTCTGCTAGCTTTTCTCAGAGTATTATTTTGTCACTTCACTGGAGTTAATGGTTTGTCAGTTATTCCAGTGTAAACCTGTATTTTCACTGTTTTCTGGTTCTGTCATAAAAATTGTCTATGGGATGAAACTTGGTATCCTATTTCTGTCTACAGTAGGAAGAAGTTCATCTTCAGTACATTTCCTTTAAATTTTATATTCTCAAGTTATAAAAAAGATATAACAAGTGAAGTTTGTGGTTTAAGATTTTTACAAACAAAATAGTTGCATTTTTAAGAAAAAGATAAATAATTTCCTAACAGAAAATAATTATTTATCCTGTAATCCTAAGAGTCGTTTCTTGTTTTTTTAAAACCCTCCAAAATATTTTATTGTTAATAGTTCTTTCTAGATAGTTCTGTTTTCCATACAAATGGCTCTCTGCTCGCTTATTTCTTCCCAAAGTGCAAGCATTAAGAACAATGAATTTGATAGTGTGGCTAGACAAAGTGTATGATATAAATTTTTTTTTCCTAGTTTTGTTTTGTGCCTTCCTGTCTATGAAATAGTTTCTCCAGCTGAAGACAACCCCTAAGTCTTTTTAAAGTGTTATTTCCTGAATGGTACTCCTTCCTTACCATCTTTACTTGTTCACGAACAATAAAAAAAGCTCAAACGAAGAACACTGTCTTCTTGGTAATAAAACAGTGAAGAGATATACATCATTTACACTTTCTTGCCAGCAGTCACAGAAGAATCAAAATCACTTTCATTGACATAACTGGAAAAGACACAGAGAAAATTTGGTTTTAAACTGGACATTGAAACATAATTCTCAGTGGCCTTACCATTAGGGCACGATGTCAGTTTCCAGGAGTTTCTATTGCTCTCTGTTATTAGAGCTGTAAATACATAATCTTGCTGGAGAAATGAGGCAAAACGTAGATTTTTTTTTTTATTTTTTTTTTTCAAAAACTCAATCATTCTAAGGGACATTGGGCAACAGGACATGTATTTTAAAGATTGAGGTCAGATTTACAAATTGGTTCATGTACACGTGGATGTACCCACACCTAATCAAGTGAAAAAATGATCTTTGTATCCAGGAAGAAAATACTTCTTTATCTGTCAATTACAATTTTGCTGTTTAATTAACACAGTTTTACTCTTTACTGTAGGCTATGCAAGCACGTCCTTAATAGTCTTTCCTCCAGACACAGTGATTTTGTTTTTTCTCTGTTTCATGACAGTACTGCAAACACGCAACTTCCAGATTCTCACAGGACATAAATTACTGGTGAGAAATAGACTTTGTAGCATTAAAGCTCTTAAGTACTTTGAAAAGGAGTTCTTCCATCATAGTCTTATTGAACTGTTTCTTTGACAGCGCGACCATTAGCAGCTGGAGAACAGAAAGTGTGGATTACTGCTGGCAAGCCCACAATCAGGCATGCCTGACTGTGGTACAGAAGAGAAATGGCTGTAGACGCTGCTACAGATTAGCAGGGAGTAGCAATGGTGCATCAGGAGGCAGAAGCTGGGGGAAAGCTCCGGAGCTGCCAAAAGTGATTCATCCGTGGAGCCTGAAGTACTGTGCATCACACTTCAGTTTTGTCTTGTTTTTTGGAAACCTGTAACTGGAAGCACCAGCTTAATATTGTTTTTGTGGGCCTTTTGAAGTTATTGTTTTAGCTCTGATGAAGAAATCTATTGAAGGCTCAATTATTTTGATTTTATTGACTCACCCAAGACATTTATAGATATTTTTTTTCCCAAATCACGCTATTCTGAATTGTTTGCTTTTGCTCACTTACAAATGCTATTGTGCCATTTCTTTCACAGAAAGTTATATATTGAAGGCAGCAAAAGGGGCAGCATGGCATATGGTGATGGCATGAGCAACCTGGGTTATTCTGTTGTATCACTCTAAGGCTGAGTTAGGTCTGCACCAAATCTCAGCTTTGAGTCTCATTTTGCTGACCATCTCTTGCTAGGTTACTAAGACTCTCAAAGACATGCATTTCAAGCAGGTTTTTATTGTGTCCAACTCATACCCCCATATCTCTGACTGATATGTATTTATACAAATCAAGGGTATGCTACGAAGATATTCCTTATATTACAAGAGGCTGCCAGGCATTCACATTGCAGCTAACACTGTTATTTCTGTACAAAATTACAGCTGTACTTCATAAAAATTTCTTTCTTCTTGATCATTAAATCTTCTCAGTTATAAATCCCAATTATCTGAAATATTAAAAATATTAACATTTTTTTCTCTTTTTTTTCAGGTTGCATAATTTGCCTGCACAGTTCTCCTGCACAAGCAATCATTGAGATCAAGAGGTTAATACAACTCAAAACAAGTTTGACAGCTTTATTGAGTCTCAAAAACATCTAAATAAGATAAAAAATATATGGGACATTCCTTCTTCTGATTAAGAGCATCTCTCTTATGTCTTCTTAAGTACTGCAAATAAAAGAAAAAAGGCTTTTTACTGTGGCAAATTATCTTTCCAATGTGTATTTGGTAGTTTCCTATGGCTTCCCCTGAGGCCTATAGCAAAAGCGACTGGAAAAGATCAGGTAATATACGAAAACAAATCACTAGTCGAGCACCCTGTAGAAACTTCTATTCTCCAAGCAACTGCTGAAGTTATAAATTGAATCTCCAGATACTGTATATGATACAAAAATCTTAAAGACTATTTAGAGATTACTGGCTACCATAATTCTATTTTATGGCATTTCTAAAACAAATATTCTTTGGCTAATGCCACTGATAACTCAGTGTAATGTGAGAGTTACTATGGATCTGGCTATATTAAAATGCATAGGCAGTGGGAAAGCAAACCTTTCAATTTAAGAACAAAACATGAATACAGCAATTTTATTGCAAATTATTTTGATTTTTTGCGATGCATTTACATCTGTAGTGTACACTGAAAGAGTGCTGCTCTACCTTATGGGGAAATGTGCCCTTCTTTCTTCTCTTTTCTATTCCTGTGCATCTTTTATATATATCTGTAGCAGAAGGAAAATATAGTCAACCTCTTGAAATGCAATTCCATCATACTTCAGCTTCCCTTAACTGCAAATCCCACTGGTTCAGCACAAGTAATGATAGAAAATCTACGTTTTCTCCAACACATAGAGGTCACCAGTACAGAAGAATCTGATAGTTACAAGCGGATTAATCTTGATGGTTAACAGATTTTTTCCTTGAGGAATAATCTGAGCATGATAGGAGTGCAAAGGTTCGGTCTACTCTGCAGAATGTCTATTACAAGGAAAGTAACATTAGGGAAGAAAAGCAATTGGCAACTAAGCACATTCAATAAGAGATTCATTCAGAATATGGATCTCACCGCTATTTCACTGTTTCTGTTTAAGGTGAATAGTATAGCATTTGCAAGTGCTGAATTTTCTCACATTTGTGTGTGGTATAAACCAAGATATTGGTAATATCCCATTCTTTTTTGTTGAGTCTACTGTCTTTAACAATGGTTCCTGAGAGCTTTATGACTACAGTTCTCCAGCATCTCCAACATGAGGCATATGTGCAACTTATCTGTCCTTATACATATGCAAACCTTAGTGGAGAATTAGCTTATGTTTTTGAGAGGTGAAATCTAGGAAAATTAAATAACAAACCCAAACATACTCTTTGTCTTAACTGTTGTAGAAGAGGGTTATATTTTAAATGATAACTTATTCCATAATGTAAGTGGGGTGCTTTGTAGAAGGTCAGTCATTTACCCATGTGTTCTAAACCCAAGTGTATCCTCTCTCCTCAAAAAACACTTGCTAGAGACAGCTCTGCAAAATCCAAAATTCAATTGTCTTCCTCAACTTCAGCTGAACAAGTTCCAGGGTGTGGGAATTTTAGACTAAAAGGGTGATTTTGGAAAGGTTATTGAAGCTTGTACATTGCTGGAAGTTCTCCCAGTTATTAAATCTTCTCCTGGATATAGGTTTCTGCGTTTGTCACAGGGCAGGACTAACTGGCATCAGAGGCTGATTAACCATGCTTAGATGACCAGCTGCAGACTTTGATGGGTCTGCATTTGAGTGACAGCAGAGAGGGACATCTCTCAAAATTTAATTTATGCAGCATTTTTGTGTCTTGATATTGTTTGGTTCAACGATCACTCATTTGTCTGTTCCTTCTTTCTCACTTTCAGAGCTGTGCTATGTTTTGCAGGAGTAAGGAAGAGTTCCTAATCACTTATACAGTCCTAGTATATTGCAGACTACAGATTACCATATACATGCATCCCATCCCTTAGTAGAGGCATTGCGCCTAAGCACCATCAGTGTTAACGAGAACCACTTGGCTCCTCACAAAAATAATAATAGAGGTTTTAGCATTCCTAGGGTTCAAGAAGTACTGCATAGTCCAGCTGTTAATTTAGAAGGATTTCCTCCTTGGTTGCTATATTTCATATTGGTGATTCTAGTGGCCAATTAGTAGCCCATTCTAAAAACTAATGAATACAAGTGAAAATTTCCATAATACTTTGAGTGAACATTTAGCTATTTAATACAAACATTTCTAAGTCATACTATTTTTGGAGAATGGGAAAAAATCTTTCTTTCCATATTCTATTCATTTCTTGAAAAATTGGACAAATAATCTGATCACTTACTAATTCTCCCCAAAAATAAAAAAATAAACAAAAAGTCTTATTGCTCTGTTTCAGAACACCATTAGTAAAAATTCATCTTTCCAAAGCATCTGGTAAAAATAATTTTGTGCTTTCAATATATTGTTTGTAGAAGGATTCAAAAGAAATGTGAGGCTGCAAAAGGCTCTCTGGTCTCAAATCAGGCTACTGGAAACAATTATCCATCCATTACAAATAACAGGCAATAAAAAACACAAACAATGGACTCTTTAAATTTGAAATAGCACATTATTTAACAAAGAGTTTTATTGTTCAGGCTGTGAAAAGAAAACTCTTTAATGTTCTTATTAAACCCTGAGGAGATAAAAATGGCCTATATAATAAAATAACAATAATCAAGTGATTAAAAAAATCAAGGACACAACAAAGATAGAAATTATATTTTTATTTTAGGTATACAGTTAATTTTCAGGCCTTCATGAAAGCCAACCAGACACTCCTACAAGGAAAAATAAGAATGATCATGAAGGTTTTTAGCCTATTCCTTTCAGCTCTGTAACTTCCCATAGCAATCTATAACACAGGGGCTAAGTATTTTCAAATAATACAACAAATGTGTTTGTAAATAGTCTGGGGTCATTAAATGGGATGGGTTTTTCTGGTTTGGTTTGGATGTTTTGCAATATTTTCTAGGCCTTCACTACTCCACATTTTGCTACTGGCAATGTTGAAAAGTTAAAGGGAATTAAGGTACTTGCTTTTCCATCTTTTATCGTGTTTTGGGTGATGTTTTACACCAAAGAGGAAACTTTAATATCATAAATATCTGTACTTACTTCCTAGAGGATCATAAAAGGTTTCATACTTGAAATTTAATGGCAGTAAATATGTTTTATAATCTCTGAAACATCTGAGAAGAAATGATTTAATTAAAATTGGTGTTTAGTGGCCTTTTGACAGAACAGTCACTCTAAAAAGAGATTAACGACAAAAATTATGGGGGTTGTAGAGCTCTCAGCAATTTTGTTATCTTGGTTCTATCGTCACTGAATTAATTCATAAAGATGAACTTTCAATGTATCAGTTTAAAGAGTGTGATTCTGTACAGGTCTGCCCATTCTAACCGAGAATTGCATGCTACACCCTGTGGTGATTATACCTGTTGTGACAGCCACGGCTCACAATTAGGAAATTGAACTCTTTGTGCTTGCTGTGTCAAACTGAACATGGCTGTTCGACACAAAGTAAAAATCATATGGTACTAAGGACGTTTGTACGTTATGCATGGAACATACCTATCATAGATCTAATATATTATCTGCACGCAGATCCTACATTTCTCCTCAAAGATAAATCACCGAGGAAGAATAATCATCCAACAAATGGAAACTTCAGCCAAATCTGAATACATTTTTTAAAAATCTGTTTTTTCATAGAGTTATGGTACTGTGTGATGAGAATGACTATTACACTTGCTGTTCAAAAGAAAAATAAAAAGCTCTCTGCCCTAATACACAAGACCAATAGTGTTTTCCAAATAATTCTAAATATATTGCTAACTTCTAGTGGTTTTAAATAATATGACCTATGAGTTCAAACCTTTGCTCTTCTCTAACAATGAAAGAAAAAGTCATATGCTTATGATTTTGTAATGCGCGGTGTGCTCCCATGATGCTTTTACATTTTATGTGTATACTCTGCTAATCCATCTGTCGCTCCATAGCTGTAGTCTGGCACCAGCAGAATTATCTCTGAAAAGAATGTAAATTCCGTAACGCAGCTGCAAGCACAAAGGCACATGACTACTGTCAGACAAAATGACAAATGTTCACATTTTATGGCTCTAATTTCTGTGTAAGGAGTTCTTACCTTTCATTTTTGTGACCCAAAGAATGGGAGTGATTGTTTATCATTGCAAACCTGCCTGATTTGAGTATCTAAGGGAGAAGGGAATATTGAAGTTGTATGGCCTTCTTTTCTTTTAAATGCAGGTACAGCAATTGACACACACACATTTTTTTCCCTTTTTTTTTTTTTTTTTTTCAGAGATTGGCTGTTTTAATTTGTCTATGTGAAACTTTCCTTTCCATGAAGAGGGCTGTCAGCAGCATCATTAAAAACAACTCTAAGGATTCATTCTTTTTTTTTTTTTTAATGTCACACAAAGTAAAAACAAAGCTTCAAAATATTTACTGCTCATCCACAGGAAAATCAAAATCTCACTGATCAGAGTTCCTGGGGGGTGGGGGGAAGTATAGACAATTGCTGTTTCTGATTAAAAGACAGTCTTTCCTTATGTCTATGGAAAAATTTCTGGATGTTCCTATGAATTTTTTTAATCTTATGTGTACATCTTTAATCTGAGTACAGCAGACTCATTGTTTATTTTTTAGGAAACTCTTTCAGAAGAAAGCAAACTCGAGGTCCCTGTCTGTATTCTAAATCAGCTAAAGGAAGATGCTGAACTTAGCCTCCAGCACTTAGGTAAGCATCTTTATAACTAAGATCTGAGACACAGCATGGCTAACACATGCAGTTACACCCATAACTGAGTCTCCCATGCCTGAAAAACAAGAGAGGAAGGGCAACCAAGCCACCTTAAAGTAAGCATTTGAGGATGTGATTCAGTTTCTTAAAGACAGATATCTATTGGCATTTGAAATGCTGTGTGTTATCTGAAAAACCCAGGTAGGGTTGACCAATATGATGCAGGAAGCCATAGTGAAAAGGCATATCCCAGGGCAAATTAAACGGTATTAGATGCCCTTCCCCCTCCCAAGACAACTGAATATCAGCTTCAGGCCAATAGCATGAGGCCCTTCCAAGACAACACAAGCCTGTGTCCTAGATGTGCTAGTTCATCATGAGTGATTAAGGTGTTCCACTAGCTCAAAATTTGGTTAGACCAGGAGTATTTGGAGAAAATCTGTCAGTCATCCCCATTTACTGTGCACTGGTTCCATGGCAGAGAAGACAGAGAGAGTCACCTGGATTCCATGTGGAGGGAACAAAGGTAAGTGGCATATTCCTGGAGGGCACCTAGTGCAACCCAGCTGTTAATGGGCATGCAATCTGTGGAGCCAGAGTAGAACTAGGTCTAAGTAAGAAATCCTGAAACACATAGAGATAGATGTTGGGACCTCAGCATCACCTATTTCATTCTACAGACACAATCGCTTTGAGTTGTACTATTTGCTGAAGTAGATATAACCTTTGTATAGCCTGTTCCCAGTGTCTTTATGTAGCAATACACCTTCTATTTACTAGCCTAACCAGTCTAACTGTTTCTATCAAAGAGATGTAACAATTTCCAGGAGAGGAGGGATTCTCCCTCACCACTGCCAAAGCTGGTCATCCTGCAGCCAGTACTGAAGAGCTCTGAATGGAACAGGCACTCATCTACAAGGTGGCAAAGATGGGAATCCAGATGTCACCACAGCTCATATGCTGGATTATATATGTACTCATCCATGAAACACTGTCAGAAAGACAGAGTGTCTGTTTCCTCTACCTGAGGTCCCCAAGGTCTACAAATTAGCCAGGCTTCTGAGAATGAATAATCTGACTGCAGTCTGGCCATGGTTTCTCATTTCTGCTTCTCCAACTTGTCCCATAATATGTTAGTAGATACAGAGGGGTCTTTAAAGGGCTTTAACAAAAGCATTAAATAAGCTTCAAAAGGAATAAAAACTGCCTTGACCTAGAATATGCCACAGGGATAAACAAACTGTGAAGACTATAATCTAGTTCAGTGTGTGTCCTAATTAATGACATTTTAGAAATGGTAGGCAGCAGATACATAATACAATATTCTTTTCAAGGTAATTAAATAGACTTCAGACAGCGTTGTATTTCAAACTGTATCACTGCAAAAGTATATGGGAAATAGAAAGCTGTCTTCCTGCAACAGAATGCTTCTGATCACATGTGGGCATGTAAATTTGAGCATTTAGGAAACTTATTGGAAAGTCTTACAGAGTTAGGTAAACCTGAACACAAGTCAGTCTCTACTGTTGTTTGATGCTTTGCGGATTACAAGCTTTTGTGGGATTTAGGAGGAGTGGATCCAGGAGACAACTACCATGAGTTTCTGTGATTAGACTTTGCTATCTTTTGTTAGAAACATCTGTTTTGAAGAAACATCCACATTTGATAGAATTTTGTCTCATTTTTATGTTTTGCTAAACAGCCACAAACAACGATGCATATAACACAAAAATAACTTTGAGAGGGAGGGAATTAGGTGCAGTCCATGAGCATGCTGAGAAATGCTTCCAGTGCATCTTAGTCTTGAACCATATCAGGATCCATGAAAGCTCGCCAGGGCCTTTACACGGGACACTGGATCATACCTCAGCCTGTTTTAGGCAGATGTGTACACTATTGCATATAGAAAATATGATGATTATATACAGATTCAGCAGAGGTTTGGAAGAATGAGATTAATTTTTCTGTAACCTTTGAACCCAAGTGTCCGAAACATAATTTCATTGACATGTGTAATCGCTCTCTATCTCTATCCTAATGTCTCTTTTATCTCAGACTCCAGTGCCAGGCTACTCGTTTGCTTCACTGCTGTGGGAGAGGCTCAAATGGCATGCTGTGACTCATGTTCCATTAAGCTCTGAATGGAACCACAGCTACTTGGAAAGGTTTATAGCTGCTGTTTGATCCAATCCCAAAACTTGCATTTATGCCACACTGCATTTGTTCATCAAATTAAATGCTCTTATGAGAAAAGAATCATTATTCTACTATGAATGGCATACATTTCCAATTATTTTAAAACACAGACATTAATGTTCTAAATGTATGCATAATTCTTAGTGACATATTAAAGTCACGAGAAATTGCATATAACTCAATTTTTTTTTTTTTTTTTTTTTTTTTTTTTTTTTGTCATTCAACAGTACATTAGAACGTTTTTCAAAGGTATGGACGCACAATTTACTGAAAACTTGTGTGAACATATTTTGGACACTCTCTTGTTTTTCACTCTTGCTTTTCCAAAGTACACTATTCATTAATTTTAAAAAAACTATTTTATATTTTGACCCTTATAAACTAAGGGGATTAAATATTTAGATTTCCCAGAAAGCTGGTAATTCTAATTTCAGTCCAAGCACCTCCGAGTGGTTTTATAAGCCTTCTACTATTAGGAGAAAATAAAACTTGGGAGATAATAGGCTAAGATATGCAAATCAAACCAAAGTATCAATTCTCACTTGTAATTAATGAAAATATGTGGGTGTTCTTTCTTTTAAGAAAACATTTTAAAAGGCATTTTGAGCACAGCACCTCTGATTTTCTGTCTGCGGGAAATAGAACCCATTCAAATGTTTATCACCCACTTCTGCTGGCTTTGTTTTGGAAAGAGGTTTCAGAACCTCTGTATGACTCTGGAATCGTGGAAGCTGAGGTGGATAGTGCAAACATCTCTAAAACCTACCTTGTTGAGAACATATCCAGTCTAGAAATCCACAAAGTAAAGAGCCAAGAGACACTGTCCTTCAACGGCCTTGCACAGCCACCAAAAAAAAAACACAAGACAAAACAAAAAAAAAAAACAAAAAAAAACAAAAAAAAAAAAAAAAAAAAAAAAAAAAAAAAAAAACCAAAAAAAAAAAAAAAAAAAACACAAAAAAACCAAAAACAAAACAAAAAAAAAACATCCAAGGTTCCTAGAGCAAAACAGGTTCCATTAATCTTTTGAGGATGAATTAACCGGCATAAATCAGATCAACCTTTGGCTGCTGGAAGCTGCATCTGATGTTTTTTTTCATCGGCTTTTTAATTCATATTTCTTCTTAGAGTTTATCTGGGTGTCCCTGCTGCGGCGCTGGCAGTGGGGGCTGTGGGGCAGTCTCTGTGAGGAGGTGGAGTGAGACAGCGCCTGGGTGTCTGGCCATGGTAAACACTACAGCGTACGTTGAACCTTGAATATTCAAGTCAAAGTCCTACCTCTTGTAAATGTCTTCCCAAAGTTTCTAGCATAATTCAGCTTCTTATTTAGAAGATAAACATTATGTTGCTGTAACTAAACAGCATTAAGGGTTGGTTTCAGCAAACAGCACATGAACGACAGACACTGACAGTCGTTACTGCTCAGTGGTGGTCTGCCTAATCCTGCCAGATAAAGAGATGGTGAGAATGAGGCCAAATCTTAAAAGCTGAGGGAAGTATCCTATTAAACTTACTAGAACTGTGTTCTACTCTGATAATTACTACTGGTTATGACTCACTATTTGCTTTTAGAAAAGAAGGGGAAATGCAAAAAAATTTGAAAGGAAAATTATTTTCTCAGTCTAGCAATGCCATATTGCAAGAACAGGTAAACTAATGCTAATCTACCAGTCAGTAAATCCCTCATTCCATTACATCTGGTTACAAATGCTCACAAACTCTCAGCATTTCAAAAATGTAAATTTAAACACTGTGGTTCCTATTTATATATCTAATTGCAAAGATAACAATATGAATGGATATAAAAAAAATGACACTTTCCAATAGGTAAGCTAGTTTACTACTTGTCTTCTAGCAGCCCATATCTACAGTATTTAAGAAGAGTGAGAGTGGTGTACTCACAAACTGTAGCACTATGCTATGCCATAAAAATGTGCATTTTTATAAAAGGCAAAATGTTGCATTGCCCTTAGCTGTACCCTAGCAATTATTCCGAGAGTAAGAGATTTGATGGAAACATACTAAATAAATGTAGAGCAGCTGCAAACATTGATTCACTTCATGTTCGTCTATCAGTTGACTATAATCTGTATTTTATATCTTTCTTGAATTTTCTTCCTTCATTTTTTTACAGCACACATGTGTTGCCGTATGCATATAACATATAAGCTAGACCACAGTACGATGAGCTGAACTAAACTACTGGTCCTGAAGAGTGCCTGTTCCACTATTGATTAGTGTCTTGAAGCAGCCTCATAAATTGCTGAATACAGACAAGAAAGCAAATTGCATTTTAGCTTGCACAAACGCAGCTTAATTATTCTAAATCAGTGTTGAAATAATTTGCTTTGCTCGTGATGTATGTGTTTTGAGAATGTCTCTGTGTCACTGGTTTGAAAGAGAATGTATCAAGATAGTGTTATGAATACATCCATTCATTCTATGAAACAGAAATAACCTCAGTTTATTGACCACCGTATCTGGTTTTATGGAAAAAAAAAAAAAAAAAAAAAAAAATCTAGAGAAAATCTTTGAACAGCCCAGGCTGCAGTGCTTGGAAACGTATTGATTATAATTTGTGGTACTGATGTATGGTATTTTGCTGGATCTAGGAGTCCTCCACACCCAACTATATTACCCGTGTCTCAACAGCTAGTGTAGACATCTGTTCAGGGTGTAGGAGCTATGGGTGCAAATTAGCAAAGTTTGGCCTGAGACAAGAACTTTGCTCTATCCAACAGACACTATGGCATAGGACTTAGGAAAAACCTTTGTTTTTCTCGGGTAGAGGCCAGGTAGCACACCCTTTGGCACAGTAAATAGCACTAGATACCCATCTTTAGGAAATTAGGGGAGTCTTCAGTTGTTTAAACATGGTAGATAATGGGAGGTCTCCTAGCTGGCTTCTGTCTGCTGCCTCAGGGAATGCAAATTATCCACAAAACCTGAACAAGTCTAGTATCTTCGCATTATTCTACACAGAAGTGTGCAGAGTCATTTCATGTGTCCTACAACATCCTTCTTGTTTTCCCTGTATTGTTGCAGAAAGGCACAAGTGTACTCCCAGTACTGTATGGATACCTGGGATATCCCAGGACACCTCAGGTGACACTAAACAGATGTGAACCAACAACTGAACACTGACTTTAGAGTTATGTGAGGATGAATCCAATCTAGCCTTTCCACCAGGGCTGAGGTATGAACTAGTCCTGCAGGATTTAGGTTCTTCCGTACCCCTTTGAAAATACAATAATAAGTGCTGAGGAAACTAAAGAATGGGGATCATCACAGCAAAAGGAGAACAGAGTAAGAACTTTTCTTGATTCTGATTCAGAATCATGATTGTGATTTTAGCAACTCATGTACAGTTTCTGCATCACTTTAGGCCTCTACTGGCCTTCAACATACCTTACCATTAGTACTAACTAAATATTTAAGCTGTTATTTAAAATTAAAATAGTCTCAAAGTACAGAATTTGGAGAAAAAAACAAGGCATACAGAAAAATCACTCAATTTCTTGAAAGATATGTTAATATTTATTACTGAAAAAAAATTAATAAGGTGACTTCCTAGTTCCCCCTTTTGCATAAAAATAAGAATATAGGTAAAATAATGTTAGAAAAATTCACATTATGTGTCAAAGTACGTGCAAGTTCTTACTATTTTTAGTGTCACCTTAGTTTTTTTTCGCCTTATTCAAACTCACATTCTATTTTATCCTAATAAAACATAAAATTATGCAAACAATCTAACCTTCACATATACAAAACATACCTGAGTGCTGTAGGATTATAATGATTAGTTTCCATTTGTATCCTAGGTTGCTGGGCATACCGATACACATCTAGGTATGCTGACATGCTTGAATACTGCAAGCTATTACTTTTTCCAGAATGGCTTTTTAATGCCTTGATTTTGAGAATTTTTAAGTCCAGCAGAAATACTAAAGGGGATAACCAATTATTTCATTTATGCAATTAAGTGAATAAGGCTGTTGCCATTACAGCAAATCGGCATTGCAAATCCCAGTTTTCACCAGGTCAGCAAATTGATCTCAGCTTGGATCTTTTAATTCCTGTTGATGGGACGCTTTAATGTTATTCAGCTAAATACCAGGGTCATCCTGATCTCAAATTATGTGGGTATTTCCAAAGTACAAGCTGTTTCAAGAGAAGCCAAGCCTGTTTATTTACTGATGCATGTCCAGATGTGCTTTTCAGACTTTAAAGAACTGAATCAGAGGCAATTCAGATAAGTTCTACATGAATAATTTATCTTGTTCTTACACATTTTTAAGAGGAGAAGGGACTCTATATGTTAGCATTTTGCCAATGCAAAAAAAAAGCATTGCTAACTGGGACTTGCGTCATAAGTGTTTTGGTCACTGGGCTTGTCATGCTCACACAATAGGTGTTTCATTATTCAGAGGTATGCCAGATTGTCAAAACTTACCGAGGAGGTCAGAAAATCTGGATGCCTGCTGATTCGTGAGTGCCATCAGTAATTTTCTTTCCCAGCTACTGTTAGCTTTGGAGCACGCCTGACATTTCCAATACAGATGAAAATGCTCTAAATATCGACTGCTCCTCTGTTGTGAGATGACACATTTGGAAGCTGGTTTATTTCTTTTGTGAGCTCATATGCTGAACATGCAAACATTGGTGCATCCAAATTCATGATGTGAGATAGACCCTAAGGCTCCACATACAGATTCAAGTACTTCCTTATTAATGTGGCACACAAGGCTAATTGATGAGGGAAGGCTGGGCACCCAAAGTCTGATTAGTTTCACCTAGTAGTGTGCAATATCTGTATGAAACGGAACGTTATTGTTCAAGCAGGAAGAGACGTTAGGAAAGAAATTTTCACAGAAAGAGTGGTTGGGCATTGGAATAGGCTGCCCAGGGAGGTGTTTGAGTCACCATCCCTGGACATGTTTAAGGGTTGTTTAGATGTGGTGTTGGGGGATATGGTGTAGGGGAGAACTTTGTAGAGTAGGGTAGATGGTTGGACTCGATGATCCCAAGGGTCTTTCCCAACCTAGATGATTCTATGACTGGCTGGCTGCTAAGGCAGCATGTGTCATCTCATAATGCTGGAAGCTTCCTGGGAACACACAGAACAGCATCCAGACCTGACTACTTATTCAGGAAGAATGAACTGGGTGGGTACTGAAATGACCAGCTCCATAAAGAAGGGAATGACAAACATTTCTTCTAAGAAGAGTATGTAAGGACCTGTTTTCTCTAGCCTAGCAAAATGAAAGCTGAAAGTTACATGACTGCTGTCTATAAATACACTAAGCAGGTAAATACCAGGAAGAGATGAGTCATTTATATGTCAACACCAAGTAGACATGACCCATTAACCACTGTCTTCTGAGCCAAATAACGCAATCAGTTTTTTTACCCAATGATCCCAATATTCTGTCCCTTGCTTATGATCTATATGAGCACCTGATGTGTATAAAGGGTCCAAACCATGGTAGTGAACCATTGTTTAACTATGACAAGTAGAATATAAAAAGTTTGAAATTATATACAGACTAGCTGTAGCAGTAAAGATTTATTTTCACCTTTTGAAAAGAAAAATCTGAGCAGAAGGAGTGGTAATATAAATAAAGTGAACCTGATTATAATTGTTCTTTATTTAGCTGCATGTTAGAATAAGTTTCCACACTCACCCTTTTTTTTCCCCACCGCATATGGTATAACTTGTTTGTGTACATTCGACTGAAGTTTCCACAGAGTAATTCATTAAGCTACTCTGTTTTGTTATTACTTTTATAAATATTGCTGTTAGCAATTTCTTGATCAAAATTAATGGCTACCCTTCCTGAGGGCTCCTAGATGATGCTGTTTTAGATGAATTGTTTATTTTGTCAAAGAGAATTTACCAATTAAGAAATGCAGTAGAAAACAAGTTGCTGACTTCATGAAAATATTCTGCAATGTGTATGTAGCAAGGAGAATGTTATCAATATTACTGTCATCTAAAGATCACTGTAATCTATACATTGATTTCTGAACTCACAACCTTCTTGGACAGGGCTAAGTTTTGTATTTAAATCTTTGGCTTTGCTTAAAACCTTGTTCAGAGTTCCCTATTGACTATTTCTCTGGGCAGATTCTTTTCACAGAATTTTTTCAGTGTGTTTTTTTTATCACTTGTTTTGATTTGGGTTTCAGCCGGAAATAAAGCCATTGTTGCCTTACAGAATTAATTCCATTACCTTCTCACGAAGAAAAGATAAGATGCATAAATACAACTTCTGTACAAGCAGATCAATTCTTTCAATCTACAGAGGTATACTAGCAGAACGTTAGTAGACCAGGCATAATGTCTATATGAGTACCCTTGTGTTGGATTTTAATATGTTATATTGTATAGCACTTGAGTAGAAGCATGTTGCACAACTAACAAGGTGGAAACTGGGAACCTGCCAACACAAAGCAATTCCCAGACTCTGGTAGTACCTACAGGGAGCACATCAGAGGCATGTCTTGTAAAGAGAAAGTTGTTAGTCTCTGTCACTGATACCCCAGAATAAATAACGGAAGTGTTCACACTCTGATTCCTTCCCTTGTATGAAAAGCTCAATATATAACAGAAAAAACATTACCTAAGTCTTGGTTTTTATATTTACTGGGTTGTTTCTTGCTTCTGAGTTGGCAAAGCCTAACTTTGACATTCATCTTTTCCTAGCTATGAGCTCAAAATGCTTTAGCTGTGATGCCAAACATACAGCGGGGTAGAGATTCTGTCACCATTACAGATTAAACCACAGAAAACCATGAGGGAGTCATATATACTTCATACCAACCCTTTTTAATATCTCACAGTAATGCCATCTGAGTGACCATTCCTTTAATGACAAAGTTTGTTCATGCAGTGAAATTATACTCTACAAGTAGTTTTGGAAGCCACAATTACCTATCGAAGTGTCGTGCTCACTAGCTTGCTGATGCAGTCAGAATAAAACAGCATAAATCTCCAGCATTTTTATTTCAAAAAATGTTATGAAATATAGAAAAAAAAAGTTTGCTACAGTATGGCTAAACTTAATTATCTCATTGCTTAGTCACTGTTGAGAACTTAATTTTGCAGACTGCCACTGAAGATCACAAGCAGAATAAAAATTTACATTCAGCTCATTTTCTGGTCCTCATCTCCTCATTACAGCTAAATACTGGAGGCTCTTTCCTATCCTTTCAAGGAACTAAACATGTCAAACATGTCAAACCCTGTTTCTTATTTTGTAGCTTGAGTACTCTGTCACTGATATATGCACACAGCCATCCATAAAGCAGCTATCAAACCCATTCTTCAAGCCCGCAACTTAGATTGCACATCTGTCCTATTATTCTACATAAGAGGATCTTATCAATACTGATAAATATCTAAAGAGTGGGTGTCGAAAGGATGGGGTCAAACTCTTTTCAGTGGTGCCTGGTGACAGGACAAGGGACAATGTGCACAAACTGGAACACAGGAAATTCCACCTCAACATGAGGAAAAAATTCTTTACTTTGAGGATGCTAGAACACTGGAACAGGCTGCCCGGAGATGTTGTGGAATCTCCTCTGGAGATATTCAAAACCCACCTGGATGCCTTCCTATCCAACCTGCTCTAGGTGACCTGCTTTGGCAAGGGGATTGAACTAGATGATACCCAAAGGTCCCAACCCATGCCGTTCTGTGGTTCTATTGCCAGTTTGCCACATCTCTGGTGCGTTGAAGAAGGGATTCTTTTTTCTGTGTTTCAAGCTCTTTGCTGTGTCTCCTGACCTTGATGCCATTTACTCGTTTTGAGGGAACTTGCAATCGTCTTGTTTTGCCTGTTTTATTTGCAGACTTTTGAGCTTTTGTCCCTGTAAGCCTCCACAAGTATTCTTAATTTTTTCCTCTTAAAAGCTCTCTGTAACTGTAATACATATAAAATACTTATTGCTGCTAAACTCCCAATATGCCATGGACAATACTAGATCACTCTTCAACCTGCTTCTCTGTTAACCTGTATCTGCCTTTCTTTTTCTGTTTCAGGGAATAGGCTGTAAAAGTAGGTACACTGAAAGAGCTGTAGAGATCATCTATCTGTTCTGTGTTTCTGCACTGACAAGCACCACAGGGTCATAATGTACCTGGAGCTCTGAACAGTATCATGATCATAAAAATTACAGCCAGCAACAGTGTAAGGAATTAAATGCAAACCAGTCTCTGTTTAAGTAACATTAAACCTGAAGACAAACAAATCATGGCAAGTGATAGGAAAATAGCCCCTAATCTATCCCTTCTGATTTTGCTGGCCTACACATCAAGGGAATTTTGCCTATCTGACAAAATTTTGCTTTTCAGGAAAAATACCTATACAGTATAATATCTCCGTATAATGGAAAGGATTGTGAGAGTTATTTGTTTGGCTTTGTTTGCAAACCTGAATTTCTATATTTTCTTGAAAGAATAAAGGGAGAAATTCCAGAGCTTTATCGGATACAAAGCAATAAGAATTAGCAGAGAAAGCAATGGAGAATAAGAACAATTTCTGTTACCGAGTGCATTGAGGAGGTGTGTCTAATTGCCCAGACAGCAGGATGAAAGTGTTTCATTTCTATATGTATTAGAGATTAAACATTGTAATATTTATAGCAGCCTTTTTTTTACATGCCAGACTGCAAGCTTCCAGAAATAGTCTTTCAACAAGGAATATTATTAAACCTTTAATTTTTTTCACTGCAACTATAATATTCTTCCCACAGAGGGAAATCTCTTTCTTCTCTGATACGGTGCAGCTAATCATTAGTTACTTTCCTTTTCAAAGCTGCAGACTCATTATAAAAATGTGAGTAGCTAGCACTTAGACTTCTAACTGAAAGCCACTTAAAGCCATTAGATCTATGAACCCTGAACTCCTGTGCACTCTTACCATTGTTAAGGTATAAAGAAACTGTCTTCTGGTGTTGGTAAGTATATCCACAAAGATTCTTTGTGTCACACAGCACCCATTTTATATATAATTACATGTTATGAGAGACAGAGAGCATGAAATACTTGTAGAGAACGGAGCATCCAAGATTTGCAAATTCTAAAAAAACAAATGATAAAATTTTGCCCAGCAAACTGTAATGGCTTCAATCCCAATAATAATAAGTGCTTCTTTCTGTGGTCAATAAAGACTGACAGCAAGAATAAAATAAACCGATACAAAAGTGAAAGAAAGCAAAATTGTCAACATGAATTATACGAGTGAAGATGAGACTAAATATGTCATTGTTTAGGTGCTTAGACAAAAACAAAATATAAAAAGTTAGCCACATGAAACCGGGAGGCAAGAATTTTATAGTCCATTGTGCAGGATACTGCTTAATTCTCCAGAATTAACAGTATTTTGGCAAAATGGAAGATATTAAGTGGGGAGTGTAGGGAAACAGCCTTTTAGCAACTAAATTCAATTAACACCAAGATAAGATTTTGCATTAAGATTACTTTTTAATTTAGAGGAAATAAATAAAATCTGTCTTGTATTCAAATGTAACAGATACAATCGCTCCATTTTACAAGCATTTCATTCTGTCAACAGCACGGTTTCCATTACAGTTACTTCCCTCTCTGATACTCTGGATAAACCACTCATAATCACTCCCTAGAATATTTAGGTCCAAATCATCAAGGGATTAAATGAAACTAAATGTTATCCATCTTAAATTAGCCCATTGCATTTGGATAGGAATTGTTACAGGGCAGTGCGATGGTGCTGATCACTTCTTGGGTAGAAATCTAATCCTGATAGAAACTTGTTCTCGTCTGTTGAAGGCCAGACAGAGTGAGGCTCTGGGCCCAGTCAGGGAGCATGAGTTCCCTCCCACTTCCATATGCCATTGCGGTGGATGAAATGTTGTTGCCTTAAGTGTTTCACCACCCCACACTGCTACTGGACATTATCACCCCTTCTCAAGAATTTTGTATGTGGATTTTATATGCTATGGTGGTCAAAAGGAAGTCTTCTGTGTCAGCGCTGTAACAACTCTGTCCTTTTTACGGTGAGTTTCTGCTTAGATTTTGGGAGCCAGTGTAATATTAAGGCTTAAAACCCGTCCCTTCATGCTAATCTAATGAAGAGCGATTCAAATAGGAAGTGTAAAGTTAGCGATGCAAATATATGAAGAACAAATAATGAATACTGCATATGATATTTCACCCAAAAAGCATAGCGTAAGAAGAGAATTGCATCAGATGTTTACATTGCAGAAGTGAGATCTAAGAAGAATTAGAGAAGGTGTGTACATTAATTCCTTCTCTTGACCTAGAAAAAATATTTCTTGCTTCACAAGAAACAAGTCTCGGTGAAAACAAACACTGTAGAAAATGTGATGGATCCCAGCACAAAAAGGACTTCATTCACTGAACATGCAACACAAAATTTCTCATAATTTTCCCCATTTCTGATCCATTTATTCTATAATATATGAAAGGTATTCTATTTTTGCAGTCTGCTGTCAGTGATCCAGCCTTATTTACCTCTTTCTGTCAAAGATCTTGCAAGTAGTAGAAGTATGAATCAATGCAATTACCATGGTGTTCTCTTGAGTTACAAAACTTGATTTTGGACACACCCTAAATGCAGAATTCTATTTCAAAGAGAAGATTCCTCATATTGTTCATTGCTTCTCATCTCCGATGTTATTTCATACTGTAGTTATTTCTTGCTAAATGTCCCATTTGTAGCCTGTATTTCAAATAATTTATGGTTTATAAATCCTGGTACTGCTTTGATGTGCACATTTCAATTTTTTTTCCTGCCACTGAGCTTATATTTACTCCAATTGTTATTCCAATTGTTATGAAAAACCTCCATATTTAATTTTCTGAGTGTGTGGTTTCCCATTTTTTGCTTTATGACCCACATACAGAAATAAGCACCATTCCATGCAACTTAATTTCTATCAGGCATGTGACTATACAATATGCCTTTGATTTACAGACAGCTGATCTAAACCTGTGTGTCCTCCATTAAAAAAGATGTTTTCACTACACAAACTTTGGATATAGGAAACAGAATTTCTCAGAAGTGTTTAGGTTACTTCCAAAAACACTTCCTATTAGAGGATGTAGGGAGTTGTCCTTTCTATCATCTTGATGCTTGTGATCCAACAACTTTGCTTGTTGGTTGCTTTGTTTCTGGCTTCATATAGCATCACATGTCAGTGTCCTTTTCAAGGAAAAAAAAAAAGCAAAGTAATGTTACCTCATCCTTTATGAATTCAGTAAAGTGACATTTAATAATTAATAGGGCTCCTTCCATACCATTTACTTTTGTTTTGTTTTGTTTTAAAAAAAGCCATTATGATCATTTCTGGTTATTCAGACAAACAAATCACTTAAATACTTCATGGAAGTAGGTTAAAGGGTATAATCCTTCTTTGCTGAGGAATCTCACTACTGCACCTCTGCAAGATACTTCTGGCCTTTTTCATCAGTAACATAACATACAGCTCAATCTTTTCCTGACTGGTGCAATGGTGAGTGCAAATGTAGTGGCCAGCGCTGCTGAAGCCTGTCGATTAGAATTTATCTGAGCAGCCCAAAGGAATGCAGTGCAGAGAACATTTTTCTGCTGAGCTACACAGGAACATTTTGCAGCTCCACTTAGTTCTTCCTGCTGATTTCTGCGTAAATGCTAACCAGCTGGAGAGCAAACCACTCCTCAAGGACAGACTGCAGCGACTTGCACCTGTGGTGTGTGGATGCCTGCAATAACCTATCACCCTTCCAAGCGCTCTTTTGAATGCAGTAACCTGCTGCTTAAGGAAAGGAGTTTGCTATCTCTTGACTTTTTCTCATTAAAGAAGTTGTTGAGCACAGGATCGTGGGGTTTTGGCCCAAAGAGTTCCAGATAATGTTTCTCTATTCATAACTTATTCGTGTAGTCTTTTCTGGTTCCCAGAATGACTCTGGTCACAATGATGCACTGTCTAACAATAGTAACAAAGACAAATTTTTACTGCTTTCACTTGTCAGAGGAAGGACCATCATTAGGCTTTTTGAACCCACATTAAATAAGCCTGGCTTCTTCCCTGCCACCAGCTCAAAAGCTGACTTGCATATATGTACTTGTTGTAGAGCAAGTGGATTTTACTTTTGCAGGTGGTTCTAAACTCAGGAAAGCAGTACACACAAAAGAAAGTCAAACCAAACTGATGGTGACCTAAGACGTGAGAGCAATCAGTTAATCAAAAAATTAGCATGGTATGGAGCCAGATAAGTAAATTAGATGGAGCCAAAGCTGGATCAGACAGCACAGAGAGAAAATAAAGAATATAAATTAAGAACCTTCCCTATTGGACTAAATAATCCAAAAGTCTTGTGCCTATAGTAGTGAATGGTCACGTAATTTTAAGACTTCTTTGTAATACACAAATGCACAAGGGTAGAATCAAAGTGTGACATTCTTCTGTTTCAAGAATTACATTTTTTAAATTTTCATATTTTTTTAATGTAGCAGGATTTGTTTGGAGATTTTGTATATAATTTATATGAATCTCAGTAACTTATCAATTTATAATCTTGGTGCAGAGAGATCAGAATAATAAACTGCAAATTATTTCCAAACTAGTGCCACTGGCATTCATCCATTTTTCCTCCAAATCCCTCCTCAGATATCACTTGTCCCACAGAAATCATAAATGCTAACTTATTCAATGGTTTCTTTCAAATAATAATGTCTGGACCTCTAATAGAATAAATTTGTTATGACCGTACTATTCCTTGTCCTAAAAACTGTTGATATGTATTCAATAAATGCGTTAAAACTTGGTATGCAAATATGTCTGCAATTGTTAATCACTCAGGCTAAATTTTAGCAGAATATAAATCTGGATCTTGGAAAGCTGAATTTAACGTTTCTATGCTTTCTGATCCATTCATGCTAATCCAAAACTACAAAATAATCTATTATTAGATATTTTACTAATTTTTAGTGCTAGTCTTTATCAGCCGGGAAAATTAATCTGGAAATATTACCAGAGGAAACAATGCAGTATATCCTGGGATATTTCTGGCACGATTTATTCAATACAGGCCTGAAGAAGTCAATCTATTTTACAGGAGCAACGTTTTCATTCCACAAGACAGGATCATATCACAATAAGGTTCCCAAGTGATAAGGAATTAAAAATAAAGCAACCAGCAACCTGACTGCTATAAACATAAAATGGGTGACTTTAAGTTTCAGGATGGGAGATTTGAGTGATTTCTTGACTTGGTTCTACCAGTTTACCTGTGTTTCTACTTGGAATATTCATTTACGAGTGCAAAACATCAGTTACTCATGAACAAGCAAGAAGTCTTAAAAAAGAAAATGTAGCCATAAAAACAGTTGCATGCTGAGCTTCAAGATTCAGCAAGTTCCTTTTCTCCCATAATACTGCACCCTTGCAGTAAGCTGTAGAGCATAGAGGGGAAGCTTTGACTCTCAGCAATATTTTTGCAGATCAAGAGGCGTTCAGCATTCAGTCAGAACAGCATCTATTTTAGATTGAGAAAGGAGCAGGAATAAAAGTTAACTTTTGTTGCCTCTCTCTCTCCTGGTGTGTCCTGACAATGAAATTGTCTTTAATTGCTATGGAGATCTTAATATTAAACGAATGATCCTCTAGGGACTTCTGAATGCTGTAGCAACAAAACACTAAAAAGTAGATCCAGAAAAGAATAGCACCTAATAGAGGTGACTCCAGAATGGAGTCCAGTTTTTTCTACTTTTTTGCAGGGAGCCTCAGAAATGAAAACAAAACAAAACAAAACAAAACAAAACAAAACCCCAACAAACAAACAACAAACAGAAACAACCAAATTGACTAATGCTCTTGAGATACATAATAGCAATTTGTGGAAAGACTATAATTAAGATTTTTTATTGCAGTATCTTTGAGTTGTCACTATAATAGAGTAAAATGAGAGATGTTTTGGAATATTTAAATCATAATAAATTAATATGTTGATCCTAACATTTTATTAAAGTTTTTGTTTGCAGTAATGTATCTTGCAGGAACACTGTCATGTGGCTACTTTCTGGTTTTCTTTCTTGTATCTGTGTTATAACACTGCTTTTATTCACAGTGAAAGGCACCATACAATCTGAAGAGTCCTCGCCACACGCATTGAAATGGAAAGACACGTTCAAAAGCAATCTCACTGATTCACTGGCCAATTGAGACTGAAATAATTGGCCAATTGAAATATATTTTATAATTTTACTGAGAGGAGATATTTTTCCATATCAGAATTTGCTTGGCTGTTCTTACAAAGATGAGAACTAGTTAGAGAGAACCAAATTGAGGGAGCCAAAAATGATCAGAAGTCAGTGAACCCATGATTCACAATGGAAGACTGAATGAACAGGTTATTTAGCATACACTGAAGAAGAAGGGAAAAAAAGAAAGAAAGAAAGAAAGAAAGGAAGAAAGAAAGAAAGAAAGAAAGGAAGAAAGAAAGAAAGGAAGGAAGGAAAAAAAAAAAAAAGGAAGGAAGAAAAAAAAAAAAAAAAAAGGAAGAGAAAGGAAATCGCAAAGCACCTTTGTACTTTTCTGGCTTTCAGTTCTCTTACCTACTCTGCTGATCACTTAGGTTACCCGAATTCCTTCTCTGGTAAGGGTCTAGTTTATAGTTCCAATGTGCTTTTAACAAACCTCATCACTGGGTTTCTCAAATGGAGGTATCAAGCTTGACAAAAAATTATACATAACATTATACATATATATATTACATACATGTATATACATTATATACCCACACCTATATAAATAAGAATTTGGTTTAGAGTACTTAAATATATTCTCAAGATTTTAGCAATGTAGCAAAAAATCTCCAGTATTCTTTAGATAATAATTGATAAACCCTGTAATATTTTATCAAAATTAAAATTCTTAAAATTTCTACAGCATAGAAAATCTACGAATTTTAAAACTCTTAAAACATAATTAAGCAGTATAGCGTCCCATGAGTACAGAAACATTATTCTCTCTGTTTTACAAAGGAGAAAGATTCAGTGTACTGATTAAGATGAATTCCTACAAGAAAATACTGAGTTGATTTCTGTTCTTTTTGTCAATTGCTAGCCAAGTAAGGGAAGGCTGTTACTGAGATATTTCAAGAAAAAGGGAATATGAGAATATATGCTGCAGGTCATATATTAAATTAAATATGTAAGATTTTTGTTCAGCAACATACTTAGAAAAATGCTTCACTTTAAGCACATAAAAGATTAGTGTGGTGACGTTAAACTAAGCAGGTGGGTACGTATATTACTTAAACTGCAGCATTTTTAAAAAATAGAACTCCACATCTAAATGCTTGATCTAGTGATGTAAAGAGAAAACCACAAAAGCCAAAAATCTCCCCCAAAAAGATCTTTTCAAATTTCAAGACTTTTTCACTCTTGCAAAAAAGTAAAGTTGCTAGTCCTCCAAATATATGTTTGTATACATACATATAAGTTTATGTATGTTCCTCCCAACTCATGCTTTTTTTTCCACTGTGATAAAACCACTGCCTAATATGTGTCATATGGTAGCCCACCAGTAAGGATTTGGGATATGATCAAAGACTTCACAAAAAATAAAAAAACTTCACTGCTTTACGCCATGTGCAGTAAACTACACTGATTTCCACCGTGGGTAAAACCAAATTCACCTGCTACCTAACAGATATGCACTGGAGTATATAAGCCAGTGTGCATTACGTGGAGAGCACGGCCAAAGGGAAGGGAGCACGGCTTGCTTTTCCCTTGCATACTACTCCCCCTTCCCTTTAACACTGGCTGAGGTTCGCTTCTTTCCTGTCAGTTTTGTACCACCATGGTTCTGTATTGATCCTTGTAATTCTGTAATTTGAGGTCTTGGATAAATAAGTGAAACAGCCCTTGGCATACAAAATTTATATTTATTTAGTAATATTTTTGTTGTTGTTATTTCTTGCTAATAATGCAGAGATCCTTCTTTCAGTTAGCACATAAAATTGGTGAAGCACGACCAGTGCTTCAGTTATAATCAGTGGGGAAATAGGTGGCTAACATGTATGAATAAAGGAGAAAAAATATCTTTGCATAGAGATCCTGATGATCTTGTTATGACAAAAAGAAAAAAAAAAAGTGAACTCAACCAAGGATAATGTGAGGGGGGAAAGCTGCATTACAGTGATGTGTCTGTCTGTTACATTTCAGCTCTTGTACAGAGGTATTTCTAGCAAGTCACCCACTATTTTAAGAATCTTCTACATTAACAATATCACTTCCTTTCCCTTAAGTTTTTAGAACTTTCATAAATTACTTTACTTCTGATTCCTTTCCTTTTGACTCCAGTGTTTGATTGTGAATTTCACAGAAGATTCTTAATCAGAAATAATTATTTTAACATGTCTTTATTTAGAGATCTTAGTTGATCCTTTAACAGTAACAGTCAAAAGCACTCACACGCTGCAAATTGTGTGAGTATTCTGTTTCTGCTGCTGGCTGTTATAATATCTCTTCCACATAAGTGAATGCCAGTGATTTTTTTTTTCCCAGCCCAAAGAGTCAACATATTTTCTCTCATCTTCTTTCTCTGTTTCTGAGCCAAAACTCTGAGGAGGTTCATTCCACAGATAACTTGGTCAAATCCACTGCCAGAAAGACTGGGCACAACTTCCTACTCTTTAGTACAGATACAACTAATCATGAATTGTACCATTGAACTTGGAGCAAAAGTACACTTATTTCCAAAAACAATAATTTCATGGGTTCATATTACAGGGAGAGTATAGTCAGTTGCAAAATATGATCATAACTTACTTAAGAGAGAGCTTTCATGGTTAATGACCCACTGAGATTGGCATTTTGTGCTTCCTTCCATTTATATTATGTGTGGTCATGAATATAAGGCATTGCCCTCATATCAGTGTAGGGTCTTTTCCACATTCCTACAGAGGAGCGTGAATGTTTGCCCATCTTTCTGTCCAGTGAACTGTATTTCCTTTTTTTCCTTTTTTTTTTTTTTTTTTTCATACCTGCCAAGTTATATATTTAGTCCCAGGCTAGACAGATATTGACTGAACCGCATTAGTTCAAAATTAAGAAAAACTAAAAAATAGTCATAAAACTAAAAGCAAGCGACCTTCTCAAATATGCCTGTAACTGCAGTCAGCCTCTTAAAACTCAGGAGAAAACTCAGCACTGAGGGACAAACAAAGCCTAGAGCTTTTAGTCAGACACCAACTACCTTCCCACTAAAACATTTTCAAGTGAAATCTTCACAGAGTTGTATTTCTACTTGGACTTCTTTCCTGGGTGCTGCACACTGAATAAGCAATCAAAGCTTACATTTTATTTTTATTCACGTCCTCCTAGTTGCTGTTACTAACACAGATTGGAGAAAAAATTTCATGTCTATAGTGATTTCATAATAAATGCTTTTTAGGAGACACGGGCTTGTTTCAACATACAGAAGGTTTACACCATATCTTTTTATTCTTTTTTTAACTATCCTTTCTCAGCGCCATCAGAACTCCCCCTCCTTCTTCTCATTTTTCTCTCCCCATACATTGCTGCGTGGCAACTATTTAATGTACAGAATAGCTGAACACTGATGCACCAGTGAAGATGAGGCAACAGTGGATAATGTTCTGTGCAGCATGTATTTTCTGTTAACAGTTTGGGAACTAAATATAAAGCTCTCTAAATTCAGTAGCTCTTCACAGCACGTAGAGTTAAAGGCTCTGTGCATATGCAACATGAGGGATGAACATGGATCCATGAATGGTTTCTTTGTGCTAGCCATAAATCTGCTATATAAGCTGCTGCAAAGTGTAGTTAAGACAAAATATTCTTTTAAGAGCTGAAACTTGTCTGTCCTCCCCCTCCCCCAATTTTGATCTGAGAAGAAAACTTGTAAGGTTTATGATATACATCTGAGATCATTGAGTATTACTGCCACCTAGTTCATTCTCCATGCAACAAGTTATATACAATCAGTAGAAGTGAAGGGCCAAGTCCTCAGCTGATGTATCTGAAAGCAGGTAATAAAAAAATGATTAGGCCATCCAGTCCACTTTCTCTTATGGAAAACTTGTTTTCTGCCATATATTTTTTTGGTGTTTATCTAGTCTTCTTTAAAGGCCTCAGAAGGCATATTGCTGATGATGGTTATCCCTCAAACCTACATGCCCTCTTACCCAAGTTATACTCACATGTATGCTGACATTTCCTTCTGTATTACAAGCAAGGGGTACACTACTTTTCAGAGCATTTTGCCTCCATATTATCTGTAAAATCTCTGAATTCATGAGCAAAAGAAAGGAAAAGGCCTTCTGTTGCATGTCAGGGATAGGGACCTCCACTGCCCACGTGCCAAAGGAAATCATTAGCCATTCCTAAAAATATCCCATGTTAACAGTGCGAGCCTTTCTGTAGCTTTATACTCTTAATTAGAGCAAAAGCAAAACATTTTGTCATTAGTATCAACATTCCATCATGGATAACTTGCTTTCCAATACTCATGTACTTCTTTCTACCCCATTTTTTTACCAGCTCTACCGCACACCTACTTCTGAGCAGCCACAGCAGTAAGAGAGCAAGCAAGCTTGGGATGTATCTGTCCCCTCTTTTTGCCTCTCTCACCTTTGTGATGTCTCTTCTGACAGTAAAATAAATTTCCATGGAAAGGAGACAAGCCTGTGAACTCTGCTTTTCTCTGTCACAGGAATATAGCTCACAACAGCTGAAAGGGACCAAGTCTTATTTGTCCAAGACCCTAATATTCTGAAGGCTCAAGTATTTTATAGTTAGATTACTTTGAGTACAGAGAGTAACTGGGGAGAAATATCCTCTTTCTCACTAGGATCCAGCTCCTTTGGAAAAGTGCCTGATTTATCACATTAAAACCAAATAAATTATGCAGACTATCTGCCTTGCCCCCAGATCTTTTAATCAGGCCAAAACCTGCTTGTGCACCATCAGTTTTACCTTGTCAATCCAGGAAAGGAGAGAAAGCTCTCAGAAGGACTGATGAGAACTCTGTATGCTAATTGCCTTTCTGACTGGAGAAAAATGTAGCAAAAAACAGACTATAAAGGAGGACAATGAAAAATTAGTTGCTTTGTCTAAATGCTTCCAGTTGTTGATAAATGCTCACTGTTTAGTCTCACCAATTTTTTTTCAGTCCGCAGCTGCAGAGCCAGTGTTCCTCATGCCTCGCCATGACTGACGATCTGACTGGGTGCCAGATAATCACCAATTCCTGCTCTGCTGTCTGATTTAGTTATTTTTTTAAGACCATTTTTTTCTCCTTTTCTTGAACCTGATGATCTCACACCGGAAATTCAGCTTTTCTCCCAAAGAAGAGAGTCTTTTGTGATGGCAACAGAGCACTCTTACAATCAGCTGGGAGTTTTCCTTACTTAGGCAAGAAAAAAAAATAAGGTCAAGAATTGACAGAGTTCCAGCAGTGCTTAAACTCTAGCAGCACAAAAAAGCTATTTAAGGAGCAACAAAAACCTAAAGACACATTTACTCTGAGGTAATGGTGACATAATTTTTTGGAGAATAATTCCCAGTTATTTTAACCTATTTTTTCTTGCTGCATTCAGGACCAAAATGTGAATAGGATATAGATGTAAACTTTACATGGAGACAGTGTGTCTCACAAATCAGTGTAGAAATGTCCAGCACAGAAATGGCTCTTTACCTTGACAATAAAGACCAGTTTGATAGTTTATTTTCTTTATTCCTACAATGAGTCCATTGAAGAACCTTCATCATTTTTATTCTGCTTCAATGCCTTACAGTTTTCTATCCCTTGTAAAGGAAATAAAGTTACTGAAGGCAATTTGGAGACTCTGAATGAGATGTTGTTTTGAAGTTTCATAATGATTTCATGAATTTATTTTGTACTGCAAATTACAGTCTCTTGATTGCTAACATGAGACTTTAAGGTTTTTATTAGCATGTCTGTGGCCAAGAGACTGGTCAAATTTATTTTAGCCTTGATTCAGGCTTCAGCAGTAGCCTTAGTTTATAAGTAAAAGATCCCTTTGTGATCAGAATATCTTTACCCTGCTAATCTAATTTCTGTACTCCCATTTTTTATTTCCCGGTTGACTGTTCCATGTCCTCCTGCTCAGACATTCCTGGAGAGGAGCTAATACCTATTTTTATTTTCCATATAATATTATGGGAAAGCATATCTGCTTTTTACCATCATTTTGCCCTTTAAAAAGTCTTTTCAATGCTGTTCCTACAAACTGAGTGTTGCATGAAGCATTGAAAACGGTCCAGTTTGTCCAGTGTGCCACCCCCTGTGCTATTATATGCTCAGAAGAGTATAGGATCCTTTTCCTAGATGGCACAGAGAAGAGGAAAACCAAAGATTCAAAACTGCTGTGCCAGGTTTTCAGAATTCCCATTTTGACCAATGTCTACTTATGGTGATCTCAAATTATTCTATGTGGAAGGCAGGATATGGTAATGAGGGTTGGATTTATCTCAGGTAGCTTTAACTTTCCAAAATGTTTTTGTGTCATCCAGAGATGAGATAAAGATGGATGAAGATGGACAAAGAGAGAGAGAGAGAGTTGAAGAAGTAAAGATAGAGACTGAGAGATAGATAGATGGATATGGAGATGAGATGGAGATAAGACAGATAGAGCTATTTCTTCTACAGAGCAAAAGTGGAGAAGAGATGTTTACGTCCTGAGGCTAGTTCACTCCATTTAAACACTTACTTTCAAATAGGATGAATTGTCCCCTGCTGGTGCCTGTATCTTTAGGGATTACAGTGTCAGACAGAATGACTCGCTTTAGATGTCTGACATATGGACAGAGAAAGTTGGGTGACGGTTCCCTCATCAAAGGATCCTGCACATGGGCAGCTATGACAGAGCAAAGAAACCAGGGTTAATCTTCTGTTGTGTGAGAAAACAACTTCTGTGAACATGCTGTGCAACCTACACAGCCCCCTGCCAGGATCTGCTCCACCAGTGAGAACATAAGGACAGGAACTTTAGGGAACTGGGGGCTGAGGGATGCTAGTGGATTTGTTGCAGTGCAGTACGAGGGTAAAAAAAGGCCAGCTGCCCAGGGCTTTAGTTGGGACTGAGCTCTTGGATCACTATCTAAAACTTCCTACTGAAGAGCCTGGCCAGTGCAGCTCTTCAATGGTGAGAGCATTTAAATCATAAAGAAAGATTTGTAAACAATGAAACCCTCCTAAACAGGTTCAGGATCATCTACCGATCTTACATTACATATTCCACCTCTTATTTCTGAATTTGTGCTTCTGAATCTCCCTGGCCTGTCCACACCTTTGAGAGATATGGTAAACATGAACAGAAGTTTCTATCTTCCACACCACTGCTTTCCTTCCTTTCACCTGAAAAATAAAAAGTCTTGCATGGAGAAACTTGTATTACTCTTCAAAAGTATCAAAGAAAATCCTACAGTTTTTCAGTGAACATAGTACTTTAAAAGGATAATTGGCATAGTTGGCAGCATCTCTTGTCTTGTTAAAAACCACACAATGACTCCGGACATTCTCTTTTGGAGCAGATTCTGATTTGAATTGTAACAATTAGAAATGTCCATTGGGTAGATCATCTTGTCCCTTCAGCTAATACAGTATTGTTTCCTCTGATACTTTCCTTGGTGCTTCATTCAGTCTAATTTTGTCACTCTTTTTGACAGAATATTTCTTTGCCAAATGGGTCTATTGCAAGTAAAATGCACATTTTCCTGTGTTCTGTGGAACCCCATTTTTTGCAAAAGCGGTTATATTTCACAATGCCACCTCCATTAAATGTGCCCCCTCCCTTCTCAGGAAACCAAAAGCATTTTATATATTTTTTAGAACTTGAGACCAGTAAGTGTTGGTTTGGCAAATTCGAGCTAGAACTCTCATGCAATGTTCTTATAAAGGCTCAGGCTTGAATACCAGTCAAATATTATCCCCTCATTATTTTAGCACATTTGGCCCTGAAATAAATTCCAGACATTTAAAAAGAAGAATGAAAATGAAAGAACTGAAGAAAACATTTGATCCATATTTTGGGCAAAGATTCACATTTATATGGAGAATAAACTGAGCTGAAAAACTGTTCTTTTCATCCTCGGTTACTTAACTGTTCATGATATAGTTAAGCCATTGTTTCTACAAAACAAAATCTATTTCTTTCACAATTTTTTCAGTAATCATTAGTTAATTAGACTTCAGTGTTTTGTTTAATGTAACAGCTGGATTTGAATCATCCCGGATATTAGTTTGCAAACCCAAAACCATGTTGATCTCACAGTGCATGAATAAGATGAAACCAAACTCTTTCATGAGAATAATAATCACCACACATTTGTGACTCACATTTGCAAAATCACACTAATACTCACACACATACTAAGAAATAAATTGTGGAAATGGTAAAATAAACCAAGGTCTGTTTAATCTATTTTCTGCAATGTTTTCCTAAAGAAATAATCTTTATGTAATCATGTTTTTTGGGCAGACATCTGTCCAACTATCTACAGTGACTTTTGAACCTACTGGGCAATTTTAGTCATGTTTGACAGAGGGATAAAGGTCACAATGTCAAACTTCAATAAATCTTGTGAGAATTGTTGACTAAGTATGGGAAATAAACCCCAATTTCAGTTCTCACTAAGACAAAGGTAAGGAAACTTGCTTATCATAGCTTGTTTCTGGTCACCAATCAGCTGCCCAATCACCTAATGCATAGTTTTAGATGAGCTTGGAGGGAAGAGAAAGAAAAGAGGGTAATATAGGAATATAATGGGATTTGGAGTAGCTCAGTACCAGTACAGAAACTTCAAAGGATACATATCAATAGGAAACATCACTTCTTTAGTTTGACTGCTTACAGAACAATTTGTTTCTCCCTAAATCAACATCACTTAATCTTTTATTGCTGCTGTTTCTTTTCTTCTTCATTTACCTGTGCATTCTGCTAACAGAGCAGTTAGAGCTAAACATCAGAATACATAATACTACCTAATAAATACCAAAAGTTCTATGACTGAAAGGGCAGCTAAGAACTGCCCTTGGCATAATCTTCTTATTTTCAGTGGCTTCCAATAACACAGAATCAAGATTATAACTTTTAGCAGATGAAGAGTGTTTTTTTTTTTTTAAATTTACAGAATCACAGAATCACCTAGGTTGGAAGGGACCTTTTGAGATCATCTAGTCCAACCAATGGGGGGGGAATTAAAAAAAAAAAACAAACAAACCAAAAAAACCCCAAACAAACAAAAAAAAAAACCCAAAACACACACACAAACAAAAAACAACTACCCACCCACAAAAAAAAAAAAAAAACACCAAAAAACAACAAAAAAAAAGCCCCACAAACCACCACACAACACAACACTAGCAAACCCAACACACCACACAAAAAACATCCAACACTAATCCATATCCCCAAGCACCATGTCAACTCCTCTCTTGAATACCTCCAGGGATGGTGCCTCAACCACCTCCCTGGGCAGCCTATTCCAATACTTGACAACCCTTTCAGTAAAGAAATATTTCCTAATATCTAACCTGAACTTCCCCTGGCGTAACTTGAAGCCATTACCCCTTGTCCTATCATCTGCCACTTGGGAGAAGAGACCAACCCCCGCCTCTCTACAGCCTCCTTTCAGGTAGTTGTAGAGAGCAATAAGGTCTCCCCTCAGTCTCCTCTTCCTCAGACTGAACAACCCCAGCTCCCTCAGCCTCTCCTCATAAGACTTGTGCTCCAGACCCCTCACCAGCTTTGTTGCCCTTCTCTGGACCCGCTCCAGCACCTCAATGTCTTTCTTGTGGTAGGGGGCCCAAAACTGGACACAGTACTCGAGGTGGGGTCTCACCAGTGCCGAGTACAGGGGGACGATCACCTCTCGGGTCCTACTCACCACACTGTTCTTGATACAGGCCAGGATGCTGTTGGCCTTCTTGGCTACCTGGGCACACTGCTGGCTCATGTTCAGCCGACAGTCGACCAACACCCCTAAGTCCTTTTCTGCCAGGCAGCTCTCCAGCCATTCTTCCCCAAGCCTGTAGCGCTGCCTGGGGTTGTTGTGACCCAAGTGCAGGACCCGGCACTTGTCCTTATTGAACCTCATTCCGTTGGTCTCAGCCCATTGATCCAGTCTGTCCAGATCCCTCTGCAAAGCCTCTCTACCCTCCAGCAGATCAACACTCCCACCCAATTTGGTGTCGTCTGCAAATTTGCTGAGGGTACATTCGATCCCCTCGTCCAGATCATTAATGAAGATGTTAAAGAGAACCGGACCCAGTACCGAGCCCTGTGGGACACCACTCGTGACTGGTCGCCAACTGGACTTCACACCATTCACCACCACCCTCTGGGCCTGGCCCTCCAGCCAGTTTTTAACCCAGTGCAGATTATTCCCATCTAAGCCATGGGCAGCCAGTTTCTCCGTAAGGATACTGTGGGACACTGTATCAAAGGCCTTGCTAAAATCTAGGTAAATAACATCCACAGCCTTTCCTTCATCTACCAAGCGAGTCACTTTGTCATAGAAGGAGATCAGGTTTGTCAAGCAGGACCTGCCCCTCGTGAACCCGTGCTGGCTGGGGTAGGTAGGTAATAGTAGACAAAAATGCATACTTAATTTTCTAATGGTGATCCTTCAATTACTAACTAAATTAATTTTCATTCTACTAGTTCATTTTATTCATTTTATGATATTATGATGGACAATATGAAAAGAAGTCTGTGATCCAGAAGACTGACTGACTGTCTTATTCCTGGCTTGTGCCACTGATTTGTTTTGTAATCAGGAACAACTCATTTTACCTTTGTTTCCCATCTTATTCTTCGTCAATCTTGTTTGCTTCTGAAAGCTGTTAAAAAGATAAATGATCTTCCGCTAAGCATTTGAACCCAATATGCCTGAAAGAATAAGACTTTTGGCTCTGTTTTAATACTGTTAATGATATTTTTGTTGCTATTATTACACAAGTAATGCAATTACTGCAAAGAATTTAGTTCAGATTTATTTTTCTAGCTTGGTAATGCATGTATAGACAAGTTCCTTCTGATGCAAAATTGTCATTGACTACCACCTCTTCTATCTTCCATATTACAGAAAAACAGTGACAGTTTGCTGTCTTTTTATATAGATAGAAGATCCTTTCATTTTAGATCTAATCCACGTCCCACTGTGACAAATTTCTTATAGCAGGGGAACCCTGCTAATAGGAGCTTTTCTTGACAAAGCTGTTGAAGACTGAACGTTGAGTGATTATACTTACCCAGGATATAAGAAACTCTAAAAATCATAAAAATTACTGAAACACATGGGTTCTGAATTGTAGCTGATACAACTGATTATAATTTGCAATATTGTTCATTGTGAAAGTTTGTTAAATATCAGTTGTCACAATCAGTAGTCTTGAATCCCTTGCCATTTAAGTTTAACTTTTTACCAGTTTCACCTGATAAATAAATATATTCTATTAAAGATCTATAACAGCAAGTAGCTGACAATGTCGAAGTGTAAGCTTCGCTATTTTGGGTGAATATCACTCTTGCACAGAAAAGGTATATGAGAGTATTGGGCTGGTTAGAAAATGATCTTCCTCTAAGGTATTTATGTTTTATTATTTGGGTCTCGAAGCACCATATTAACCTAAGTACAACATTGCTGAAGTGAGTTAGGCACTTCGCAGAATTTTCAAAGGCCTTTGAGACATGATCCACAAAGGGACTTTGTGCACTCTGCTATCACTTCAGAACATAAACCCAGATTTTAAATCCACAGGCCACTGCTCAGATGCTGCTTAAGCTTGGAAGGCATTTAATTTTCACAGCTGTTTAAACGCCAGGTGCTGCTTCATTTCCATTCTGCTTGAGCCCCAAGAACAGCTACACCCTCAAGCCAAGCGCTACCAAACTTTCTCTTGCCCAGAAAAAAAGAGACAAGAGCAAGTGTCCCTCCATACTGGCCTGCCAGTGGGCTTGCAGTGATTTGTCAGAGTCCATCCAGCCCTAACCTCTGTCACACCCCACCTCAGCATGGAGTTGAGACACCTCAGTGTTATTACAAATCTAAAAGAAGTGCATTGTTTGAAAATCACACAGCTGTGTGTGATAAGTAGATATACCAAGATGCCTTCACAAGTCTTGCCCTAAGTGAGCTCGCTCTCTCTCACTGCCTCTCACTCTCATTCTCTTTCTCAGTCATTCTAGTTCTTTTCAATTCTTTTTAACTTTGTTGATACAATTTGGCACTTCTTTTTTCCCAGATTTCCAACTCACCCTGTTAAACAATAAGCCAAACAACATCCAGACAGCAGCTGCCAGCAAAGATGAAGTGAAACACCCACTTAGTGATATCTTCTAGGCTTCATTCTCAAAACTGAAGGTAGAACTATATCTAAAATGGCATGATACCATTGACTTCAATGGAGTTATATTTACTGAAACTAACTGAAGATACATGTCAAATTTCAATGACTGATTACCAGTTCAAAGGACCCATGACACAAGAGCACATTTTAGGTTTTAAAATTATTTTACACTTTTCTTTGAGTAGCTGATCAACGATTTGAAACAACGGAATTAATTGTTCTCATTCTTTCTACTTATGCGAGTACAAAACAATTTGTATTATTGATCCGAGCATAGTGTTACAGTAATTTCTTCACTGATTTGTTAGATTACATACCCTTGTTGTTGTCTATACTGGTGATTATAGTTAACACAGCCTTTTTCCCTGCTGTTCAATTCATACTACAATGATTATAGTTATTATCATTACTATAATTATTGTTATGAGTGTCAGATTGGTTAACAGGTTCTATAAAGACAAACATGTTTTCAAAAAATATTTGTCAAATGAAACAATACAAAATCACACTTTTTTCTATTCAAATTATTCTTCTGTTTTATTAATTTTATTCATCATCTTTCATAAAAAAAAAAAAAAGAAAAAAGAAAAAAAGAAAAAAAACAAGGATACTACAGACTAAGTAACTGATTTAGATAAAGCCTTGGCTTTTGGCTGCTAGAAAAAGAGACATGCATACATATGTCTGTTATTGTGAAAAAAAGCCAGGATGTACAATTAAATGTAGTAGGATAGGCAGAATGTAGTTTTACCAAATGTCAGGGCACTACAATGACTTTCATCAGACAATAATTTCCAGCCTAAGAGAAGCAAGCAAGAAGTCTGTCACAAAACTGGAGGTTCAACATTTGGTGAATACCCATCTTCCCCTCTTCTGGCCAAAATCACCCCTCAGGCTGCCTGCAGACTGGATTCTCCTGCTGCGAACCAGTGTGTCTGCATGGCTGGCTGCAGCATGGCAGGGCCGCCCTCAGGACACATGGGACCGCCAGAACCCAGGGAGCCAGCAGACCTTGGACACATGCCCCCAGGGTGGCTGGGCAGTCAGCCAGCCACCCCAGGGCTCCCAAGGCAGGTGGCTGCCAGCACATCTGCTACTTGGAGCAGCTTCTGCAGTCACACGTCTGCTGCTGTGGAGCTAGTTACGGGGTCACTGTCAGCATCCTTCTTCTGTCCTGCTGGGAGGACATCTACGATGCCCCATCAGTGGGGCAGCACAGAAGGCCACACCACCTTCCAGACCCACCTCCAGGAGCCTCCTCACAATACAAAAAGTAGAATGAGTGCAGTTGCACACTCTTTACAGTTGGTTTCTCCAGCAGACACAGCACTGGAATTATTAATAGAAAAATAGAATTTTGCCTCAAATTAAAGGTAGCAATTAGTTACTAGAGAACTGTCTTACTAAGCAGACTACTTACTGTAGTCTAATTCCAGCCAGGAAACAGGTTCTTTCATTAGGAAGAAATCAAAGAAGCATGGGGTTTTTTTCTGGTATGTTTTTTGAGGACTGTGGCTCTAGTAGCAAAAGTACCATGGGAAATTTTTAATGCTTTCTCAGTGCTTGCTGACCTTCCTCCAAGCCATGAGAACTCTGATTCAACTGTAGCATGTTTTCATGGCTGGTTTTACTCTGAACTCCCAGGTCTGTAGGAAATTTAATAAACTGCTCCGTGTATGTTTATACTTTCAAATGTGCTTAAGTAACAATGACATCCATGTAATTGAGGTACGTAATAACTTCTTCACTGCATTGATCTTGAAGGTCAAAGAACCACTGGTGGCAGTTGGAGCTATTGTATTCTGATTCAGCTTGAGTTTTATGGTTGTGCGCAGATCAGGTTTTATTTAGCTGATCCAATTCACCTGCTATCCCTGCTGAAGGTACAATTTCAGTAGGATAGGACTGTGTCTTTACAGATCAAAGATAGCCAGAAGGAAACCAGAGAACCAGAGGAACCAGGAGATGGAAAGTACATGAAAGAATAGACTCTTCTTGCTGATATAATTAAATAGAAGACAGTTGTTGAACCATTTAATGTGTCTCACCTCTCTGCATGAGAAAGCCATAAATAATGTAAGGAGAGGGACTACTTTTCTTCACAGTGCCTGCACAACGGTATGTGTTGAAAATGACATGCACAAGTCCCCATCTGTGAATAAATGTTTAGTTAGATCTTAAGTTCATGCACGAAAAGCAATAAAAAATTAAATAGGGAAAGAAAAAAAGAATAGTAAACAAAGATTAGATCTCTATGGGTTTATTTAAAAACACAGAGAAACAAGAGACAATATTGGTAGCTTTAATATTTTTAATATAAAATATTAATGATGGAATTTCTGGAGTAATGTATGGGAATTTAGTAACCAGCTCCCCATCTCTTTGATTCCTCTGACAATGCTCTTTCCACGCTGTACTGACATAGGTTCAGTGTGAGCCAGAACTGGATGGCTGGTCCTGCAAAGTTCCTCTTTTCATCAAGACTTTCAAAAATTTCTTTTGAAAACATATCCAGAATATTATATATTTGAAAATAAGTTGATACAAAAATAGAGTTTTTAAAGTTTATGTTAAAAAATTTCCCTCCTGAGGTGATGATGAAAAGCACACTCCGTCCTGCAACCATCATCTCCCTTTCAGACCTAGAAATGTAGGAGATAGGTCACCTACTCCTGCTCCAATAAAGTGAATCAGATGGCAATTGCTGCAGTGTAGTTGTGGGGCCAGTGGGAAGGTTTCTGCAGCAGACATCAACTATGGGTAGAGGACACCAACGAGAAGCTATCCTGGAGTTTCTAGAACTCACAAAGCTCCCTACATTCACAGCCTGTTACTCCTTATATACACGGCCCTGGGATGGGGCTAAGACACTGGGAATCCTGGCAGAGATCTCCCCTACTAATATCCCAGTAACATCAGGAATTTGTTACATCTTATAATTATGCATTATCCACAAGCATATCTGAATGGTGTTCCTAACCCATTTACAGTTTAAAATGGGCAGATCTTGCCAAGGAAAAAGCCTAATCCTCACTCTATAAAATAAAAACATAGGAAAACATGCTTATACCCATCTGTGAACTGAAGACAACATGGATGCATTTCTGTGCATTAAATGTGTATTATCTCAGAGGGGTGAGACCACTCTGATCTTCATCACCCATATGCTCTGTGGTTGAAAAATTCCGGATCTCAAACTCAAATCACTTCACAGACTTCTACAGACAGCTTTCTGTTAGAGAGGGGATAAAAGAATAAGAGGAGCAGAGGATTTTTATTGGAACCTACAATACACAGAGGCAAGAACAGGACCTCTGGGGCTTGTGGTTGCCCTCTGAGATTTGGGTGCCATTAGTATGTGAAGAGGCTAATTAGAAGCTGCTGACTGGCCAGGTGCTGGCACATGATGCTTGTGATGAAAAGAAAGGTCAGACACCAGGAGCCAGACGACTGTATTGGTTGTCAAAACAGGAAATCTTCCAAAGGTGGTGGCAAAGGGGCACCTGACCTTGCAGACAACCACTACATTCATCCCATAAGTCTGCTGATAGCCAGTGTGGCAGGTCCGCTGCCACAAATTAGCTAACATTTGCAATATCTGTTGATTTTCCCCAGCACCATGACAGAACTTGGAAGAGAATTTATCCAGGGTCTTTATGAACTCTTCATCTTTCAGGACCATATGAAACCTATTAAACCACTCTATGCACATTCCTGAATTTCCCACCCAAGCACCATGGAGTGGGTGATGCTTGGCAAGAGTACACAGCAAACAGTAAGCATGACACTGGAGCTCAAGGAGCTATCAATATCTGTAATACTCATAGTTCTACTGCCAGAGAATCTCTTCACAATGCTTCATCTTTTAATGCTTTCTAACCTTTTTTTTTCCCTGATGTGTGAAGTTCTTCCACAAGACTGACATATGATGCTAGGAAAACAGAACCTCAATCTGCACTGAGTTACACTATCAAGACAATGGAATCACTGTAAAAAAGAAATATTGGTATTTTAGTACTGCCTCTGCTGGATGTTACTTGCAAAAATATTTAACCAAAGGGTGCCTAATTGTTTCAACGGACAACAGTAATGTTTTTAAAAACCTGAACAGTATTAAAAGGCCACGTGTACCAAAGTTCTCTTTCTCTCGCCAAGTACTGGCTAATTCTCTTGTATGCTTTATTCTCCCCTCAACACAGTCAGTGGCTTCTGTGTTGAAAAGCATTTAAAGAATGTTTAAAGAAACACTGTCAGTATTTGTGATTTATTTTTCAACAGCATTTGAATGTTTGAAACAGACTACCAAATATTTCAGTTAATTTCTTCTAAATACCCTTATGATGCTTAATAGAATAGAATTGGAATCATAAAAAGGATATGAATTATCAAGATCCTCTTGCTCTCCAGATGGCCACTAGCTTATTTCCTGCTCTACCTTTCATCCCTTTTCTTCAGTCTTTCCAAGCTCAATTCCTATTCTTTTCTAGCATATCCCAAGGACATATTTCTTATGACTGAAGGATGGAGAGGTTAATGCTGCTTTTCATATACAGGGGGGGAAAAACCCACAAACCAGCATCAAGCAAAGGGTTACAGGGCTTTTATCTGCTATAAGAATTATTGTCAGAAGGTCTACGAGAGATCAGACAAGCCAAAGTGAAGTGGAAAGTCCTGAGATAACCTGTTGTGTACAGGGCCTAGAAATAGGAGAACATTGCCAAGAATTTCTGTTCTGTGAGAAGGTTATTCACTGATTTGTGAGATCTGATTTGTGGGACACTTTGGGATTGAAATTGAATTTTATGAACTGCCTGACTCTCTCTTCAATCTCAACAGCTTTTAGTGTATTCTTGCTTCATATTTCCTGTGTGAGGAACCAGAAGATCACACTTGTATGCCTGGAAAAAAGTGTGGCATACATGCTAGATCTGTCTGGTTGATACAATGGATGTGGTTTATGTAACAGTAAGAAGGTGGTGAAACTGGGAAAATTTGTTTGACCAACTTTACATACATATCCAGAGGGTAAAGCAAATCACCAAAGTAAAAATCAAGAAACTCTGGGGTGAAATAAGGGCTTAAAATATAAAAGCAAGCTTCTGGCAAGATAAGGAATTTAAAGCATAGGCTGTAGATAATAAGATTTATACATTTTTTACTTTTCCCAACCAGCCGAGACTGCAGGACACTGATAAGCTGGTACGCTGCAGAGTTTGCCATCTGCCAAGGCCAAGCAAAAACTTGCCTAAGAAGTGAAACTGAAAGGAATCAGACTTGAACTCTACATGTGCTCCTCTCCAGAGAAAACCAAAGCAGGGAGCCTTGTGCAAGTTCCAGGGTCGGGAATTCTTAGGCTGATGAAGTGCCCACAGAAAACAGGGAGGGGAGCATTGATCCTACTGAGCCTCCACCCACAGGGAGGTAGCAAGCTAAAAGTGTGGAGCTTGCTAGAAAGGATGTGCTGGAGCGCACTTTGGCAAGGAGAGCTGGAGTCCATGGCCTTGTTACTGGGGACTCTGCCCATGTGGGAGTCCTCCCAGAGTAATTTCATTTAGAGACAGTGTGCTGATGAGAAAAAGGCTGCCCCGAAACTAAGACTTCTACCCTCTGAGGGTTTGCTGAGTTTTGTCTTAATACATCTGACCAGATGCAAAAAGGAAACAACAAAAGCTGCTGTATTGGATCAGTCCTAAAGTCAAAAGCCCAGGCACTGAGACCAAGGGAAAGAGAGGAGTCTATATGACCTCACAGGCAATTTACCAAGTCTGAACCTGTAAACAGACTAATTCTGACACATAGTCACATCCAGAAACATATCCTCACAAGCAGCTGACACACGTGCCTCTCTGATGCTTTTGCTCACCTAAGACATTATTCACACAGTGCAATTTGATACCTGCTTGGGCAATTCGCCTGCACAAAGATACTTATAAAATCAGGGGAGGTGAAAACTTAGGACAATGTATAATTAATGAATATCCTGGGAAAAAAAAATAATTTGAAGTGTATTTGCATGAGTTTGTGTATTTTTGTAAGGAGCTTTGAGGTTTTTTATCTCTGTGATGATATCAGTGAAGAACGAGATACTTGATTACTCTGGCATGCAGCACAGTGACCTGAAGTTTTTTCACTGAACAGTATGAGAATCACCTATTTTAAGGCCAAAATAAACCCTAGTAATTTTATAGCCTGACTTCTTGAATGATTGCTGAAATGGAGGAGTCAGGGCCAAGAAGAGCTGTTCTTGGCCTAGGTCGGACAAAACATTCAAGTTCTGTTATCGACCTTATCCTGGCATCCCCGTTCTTTTACATTGAGTTATTTTATCTCCTTTTCAAGCCTTCTCACCTCCCACATAAAAATAAAATAACTCGGCAGACAAGCCACCCAGAGGGAGTGACCATGATTGCAAAGGGACAGAGTGGAAAAGGGCAGTGTAAAGAGCAGGGGATGCTAAAGAAAAGATCTCAAAGGGACTTCAGTACCTCAGGTAAACAACCACTGTTGTTACTGTCTCTCTTCATCCCTGCGGTTCTTTCCCACAATGTAGTTGATTGCTACCAAGCCTGAGGAAGTACCAGCTATGATTTACCTTTTGTAATTTAGATATTAGTAACTAAATGAATTTTATTTTACTATTTTCAGAGCTAAGCCTCTTTTCTTGGAAAGATATCCCTGTCTTCAGTAAAACTGCTTTCACTAAAAGCCTCCCTTAAAGTGTTTCCAACCTGATATGAAGTTCCTTTCACCCTTTAGCACTTCGCAGGAAGAGACAGAAAAAATGTTCACTACGGTTCAAGAAATCGAAGGATGCTGAAATCTAACCTCTGAACAACCTTTCCACTTTCACAGCTAAATGTTACAACCACCCTTTATTTCTTGACAGCTTGCATTCTTGGGTCCCAGGTGTAAATACTTTGGAAATCTGAGAGGTGAGGCTTTCAACTCTATGCTGAAAGCTGTAAATATCAGACATAATTTCCTTTTATTTTAATGAGTGGGTTGTCATGGAAACTTTGCAGTGGACTCTGGGCTTCATACTCAAAACTCTTGAGGTTTCTGGCAGTTCCCTGATGGGTCCTGTCAACTGCTCTTTTTGCAGGAAGTGATAATAAAAATTCACTTTCCTGTTCAGTGAACCTTGAATGAACTGAAGGAGAACAACCTCAAATCCACTTGCTTCCTCTCACTCCAAATTTTGTATGCATGACTGATAGCATGCTACTTAACCCTTTCAATAACTTTGTAAACAGCTGAGATCAGCAGCAGCTAAAAACTCTCTATCATTACGCGATCTTGAAAGTCATTTGATTTTTACATGAAACAGCTATAAAATCTGCCTTCTTACAAATTTATAAATGCTGTCCTCTACCTGAGATTGGAGAGTTAAAAAACAAAAAGAAAAATCTTCAACAGTTTTAATCAGAATACTTTTTTTTCTTCCCAGATTTATTTCCTGAGCTTAAAACATTTCTAAGTAATAGCAGAATGAGGTTAATTTCCTGTTTTCTGATTTTTAATATGTTTTATTTTGTAAATGTCTTACATAGATATGTCACATTGGTGAGCGAAAACAATAAAAAACCTTAAGCATCCTTTTCCCATCCACAGTGAGGTGTTTTTCAGCAAGATTCATATATTCAGAAAACTTTCCTACTGTACAGTACCTCACTGTTATGAAGCCATCTTTTCAGAACTATTCCCTTGAGGCTTCTGCTTTTACTGCTGAGGAAAGATTCCTGAAATTTGTCCTGAACGTGATCACCAAATATGCCAGCAGACAATTGGGCATCTGTGCTGCTGTTTATCCCTTTTCTCTTGTTTTTCATATTTCTCAGTTTCACAGCTGTCACATTCCAATGCATTGACCCAAATACTGTATATTAATCTGTCTTGTCCCTCCCTTGGCTGAATTTGGATGTGTCTGCAAGGGGAAGAAAAGAACTGCATGATATAGGTACCATTGAGTGTATACTGGCTTGAGTTACTGAGTTTCAGAAGGAAATTCAGGAAGATTTTGCAATTCAGGCAGCTCTGGCATGTGTCCAGCCTCCCTGGAAGGTGAGTGACTCCAGCACGGAACCACGGATGTGCAAGTAGCAGATTAGCTGCTGTGCCCTCATTGCTATCAGTCAGGTCTCGACTTTGCTGCATGGTCAGCTTCTTAACCTTACCACTTTACCTGAACATTAGGTTCATTAAGAGGAACCTCAAAAACACACAAGCAAACAAACAAACAAAAAAAAAAAAACAACTGTTCTAGCCGCCTAACCACCAGTATAATAAACAGAAGAGAAAGTAGAATTGCTCACTCATTGCTGTAAATGCACATGATGCTACTTAATCCTGCTGGGAAGCTTTGCGTGATTAAAAAGTTAGAAACCACTGCTTCAACAATTTAGAAGGGATCAGATGGCAAAGGGAGGCAGGAAAATGAAGAGGTATTACTTGTCATTGACAACTTATAAGCAATGCATACAGGTCATGTTCAAACAGGTAAAACACTAAATGGGCTCAGCACATTTAGGGCTACCTTTCACCTCTCCATTTGCATGAGAAAACAGTATAATCACGCCCACATATGCCCATATATGAAGTATATGTAAAAAGGAATATAACATATATCTATATCGTTTTAAGGAACTTTGTTGTCAGAGAGGTACACTGGATTTTCTACCTGAAACTGTCGCCCTGACTATACCTAAAATTTCTACAATGGCTATTGTTAATTCCATATGAAACTCATTGTGATAGCTAAATGGGACCTGCAGTGTCTCTACATTCAGATTTTGTGGTAGTGTTGCTATGTTTTTGTCTGTACTATTGTATCAAAATATGCTGATGCCCTATTGAATTCAGTTCAGGCACAGTGGCAGCCCTCAGCACTGTGTTTCTCTGGGTGGGTGTGGACCTTTCCTAGAACAACAGCCCGATGTTTCACTTTGTCTAGCAAGAGTATAATCTTCCTACAAGCATCTAAGTGGAAAATACCCCAAAGTGCAAAAATAAATTTATTTATATATTTCACATGATAAATCTGCATACAGTTTAACACTCTGTCTTAGGATTTCTATATTGGCCATTGCCTGACATCCTTTCCACCTGTAAAAGTTATTAAAATAATGATCAATTGCGCTGAGTGAATAGTTTCTGGTTGCAACTGCTCTTTCTCCAGAACACTAGCTTTTTAGTGACACTAGCGTTTTAATGTTTGTGTTTTCCATTTGACAGTTCAGTCCTTTCTTCATGTTAAACTACTTTGTGATGGACGGAGAATTTGCATTTTGTCTTTGTGCACTGTCAGAATTCCCATTGACTTCTAGTGGCCTTGAAGTCCATGGAGCTGTCACATACGTAAATTATCACAGTGTCAGTCAGACCTTTAAACAGCAGCCATTCCATCTAGCTAATTTTGCAGAAGAATTCAGTCTTTTACATGCTGCATTTTTGAACCCACACATCACATATTCTCAGGCAGAGGTTTCAAGAGGGGTGGGGACTGACATCAAAACATTATATGCGTCTTTAGGGCCCATTATGGCATCCAGTCTGCTTTCTATTTCTTTTAATGGACAGCATTTTATTGAAGTTGATAGGGACAGTAGGATCAGTAGTGTAATAAAACAGCATAGAAAGTATAGGAAGCATAAATCCTTACTTATTTCCAAACATACATCTCAGACACTTGTCCTTCTAAGGGTCTTTATATGGTATTTTATAATCTCATCATACTTCTATTACATGTATGAAAACAAAACAATTGCTATGGCAACATGCTGAGATGTTTTTTACAGTGTTTCACACAAGCAAACAGGTTGGCAAACAACAGGGAGAAAAGAGACATTAAATTAACTCAGCTGAATTAAAAACCAAACATTCAATGAAGTGAAAAAAAACTATACTGCTAAACTTTGCTCAATGCTACATGTCTCTGTCAGTTATCACTGAAGTGGCTCTATTTTGTCCATAAATAAATGCAGCTGGCATAGTTTAAAAATTGTTTCAATGTTATTTTAAATATTTACAGCATAATTGAAAGAAGGATAGATAGCAGAATTTGCATAAGGTGACACAAAGCTACTTCATTATGGGAAAGGTCGTCTGGGTCCTACAGGAAAGATGGGTAGTGAGTCCTTATCAGGGACTGTAGCAATAGAATGAAGGGTAATGGTTTTAAGCTGAAAGACAGGAGATACAGATTAGATATTAGGAAGAAATTCTTCACTGTGAGGCTGGTGAGGCACCGGAACAGATTTCCCAGAGAATTTGTAGATGCCCCAACCCTGCAGGTGTTCAAGGCCACACTAGATGGGCAACCAGAGCAACCTGCTCTAGTGGGAGGTGTCCCTGGCCATGACAGAGGGGTTGGAACTCAATGATCTTTAAGGTCCCTTCTAACCTAAGCCATTCTATGATTCTATGGTAATAATAATAATTTATAAAAATCAAGACAGAGAAGCAGAAAATTAGTTAAATCATTCTGATATTGCAAGTTAACATCACTCTGAAGAATTATGTGATGCAGCCTGTCTTAATATAGGAAAATGTATATTTATGCTATTTAACATATAAGTGGCTTGAGGGAGTGAAAAGAAAAAATAATCTGACATAGCAATTCAATAAGTACTGTAAACTGGTGGCTGCAAAGTGGCTTCTTAAGTTAAGCAACCTACTAGATGGATCCTTTATCTCTCTGGTTAGATGACAGGTTGAAACAAAACCTATCTTGCCACACATGTTAAATGTGCATCAGCAGGTAATCTGATTAGGTGGAATTAGTACAGGCATCTTTTGGACAAAGATTTTACATTGTTGAAATCTGAAAAAGAATTTTAAAAGCTGCCTAACTGGAAGATACATTAAATAAAAAGCATATGATTTGAAATATGGATGGATACCTTGGATATGATCCAATGAATTTTGATCCTGATGTTTTACATTTTGAAATCTACATCATCTTCTTACAAACTAGTAAAAATAGACAGAAAACAGGCAGGAATGTATTGTATGGTGCATCTACACTTGCCTACATACAAAATATATTTCGGGGAAGTTTTTTAGACAAACACAAAAACTACTTTAGTTAAACTAAGGACTTTTGCTTTTACAGCTACATAGAAATTTAGAAAGATTTGGAATCAGACCTTGAGCTTTTTATATATTCATTTTAAGCTACATTTATTCAATGCTGCCAAATTCATACTGCACTTACTCTTTACACTGTGTAACACTGCTACCTTAGAAGAATGGCTGAGGATGTTGCCTGTGATGCTTTATATGGCCTGAATGATTTAAATAACACAGATGAATGGAAAGACTTGTTCTGCTTCTTTGCTCTGTCACAGCTGAAAGCAAACCTCTGCATTTAGCATCCAAGCATGGCAGCTCATCTATGATAGTAGTTTAAACACAGAATCTCCTCCCAGAAATTGAGGCACATCCTGCTCTGAAATGTGCGTAGCCAGCATTTGCCACGCTGCTGGCTGGTAACTGACTTTCTCTAAAATTTACACTGCTTTAACATTTCCGGGTTTGCAGTACGCAGATTGGAAGAGCAAGAAGTTCCCGGCGTGCATCCCTGTCCCAGCAGCTCCTGTGTGTGCCCTCACAACACCTCCAGGCACAGCTGAGCTGACACAACTCCTTGCAGGGCTGCACTGTCACCAAGATCACTGAACTTATCTGGCTTGAATATAAGGGTGTTTTTTCACTCCTCTGTGGTATTTCTGACCTGCATTGATTCATTGTTTCAGATAAGAGCTCAACCTCATCAAAGCTTGTGTTGGCACAGCTGAGGGGATGAAGGGGTTGGGAATGCTTTAAACTGTCATTGTCACTGAAGCTGACATATTTTGAAGCTGCAGCTTGAGGAGAGCAGCACATGGTATTTTCCTGTATGAAACCAATGTAATACCCCATTAATGATTCTGTATCTCCAACAATACAACATTTTTGGTCATTGTAGTCAATGGGAATTGAATTTGCACGCCCAGAGCAAACATTTGGTAACAATCTGCAAAACAACAACAAAAAAAACCCCAGTCTTAATTTGAAAAGGCTAACTGAAATGCATTTCAGAGCTTTTATTACAAGGAAAATAAAACATTTAATATAAATCCTACTTTTTTTTCAGTGTTTCTTTTAAAAATTGTTATTTCAAATCAGCAGTCTGTGACTGAAGGCGTCAATCAACCCATATGTTTTTACAACTGATGGACATCAAAAAGTGTACCATGCACTCCAGAAAGAAACTGGGATTTAATCCTAATTTAAAGTAAAAATTCCTAATTTAAGATATTTCACTATATTCTAAAGGAGTAGTGGAAAGCTGGTGTGGGAACCAACTGAAAGTACCTGAAAGATAAGGATTTACTTAAGGTCAGTCAGAATGGTTATTTGGAAAGTATGACTTGTCAAACCAGCATGATTTCTCAGCTGTTCATTTTGAGGCAAAGTGCCTGACAAAGATCTTTTTCATTCAGTTTTTCATTTCCATCTGCCTCTGAATTGCATAACATAAGCTGTCAAGAGCATTGGGGTTTAACTTCCTACTGCATAACACTTTTTTTTTTCTTTTTTTTTTTTTTTTTTTCAGAGATCTTTTTTCAGATATCAGCAAGATGCATGTTGAAAATACTATGATTTGATTATAGGTCGATCTCAGCATGGGACACCAGTTTAATGATGATCAGTATCATCGCTATGTTATTCAGCGCTTACTCCTGTCATCAATCAAGAATTAAACACAATATTGATTCTAATGTATTTTACAAATCATTCAAAAGGAGTGGGGATAATTAGTGGCCCAAGACAATCACACGAAACATTCCTGTATTGCTTGGTAAATTCACAGAATGCATTTAAACACCACTAAATTCAAAGTGAAAAATCTAGTAAGAGGCAGACTATACTTACAGTATGAAGGACTATATCCTGGAAAGCTGAGATTCTGCTGGGTAGTGCTGGATGAGCAATTTGACATGCATTCTCAGTGGTTTGCATAACATTCTTCCATGATGGCCAAAAGAAAAAAGGCAAAAAAAAGAGGCACATTTATAAGACTGCATAGTCAGTTGAGACTAGTAATGAAATGTGGCATGACATTTTCTTATTGCTATTTTTTATAAATGACATTGACAAATCATCCAGAAAACAAACCATAAAGATATTTAAAGGGGGAAGGAAATGCCTCACTGTGAGAGATTGTAACAAGTCCATCTGTTTACTTTATAAAAAAGCAGACTGAAAGGGGATTTGAATGTATTGTATAAAACCTTCTTGTGGAAAAATCTACTGAAGAGTTTTGAATCCAGTGTCAAAAAACTGAAACCAGACAAATTCAAATGAGAAATTAAGAGCACTCTTCTAACATTGGCAGTGATAAGTCCATAAGGAAACTAGCAAGGGAGAAGGTGTATTCTGTAACTGTTGATGTCTCTTGGTGATAAGATTGACTCAAAAAACAAGATATGGTTCAGCAGCACCCCTGATTCAGCCCAGAGCATACCCTGCGGGGTGGAATCTCTCCATCTGTCATATTGAGGTAAAATACATTATCTAGTGTCTCCTTTGTGCTTTAAACTGTAAAAATACCTGCTTTCATCTCCTGGGGGCTTTTACATGCCATCACCCAACCACAAAAAAATCTATTGTCCAGTGGAAACTCGACTGTTATTCTTAACATTGTTTTCAGTGTTACTTTTAACAAGGTACAGGTCTTAAATCATTTCTCACTAAGAAGAAACATCTACAGCTTCCTATACTGGAGATCAGAGGCTGTTGGTAGACAAAATAAAGGCACAGGTCCATTTTCAGGCTTGTATTTGCATTATTTTCTCTGATTTACAAGGCCTCTGCATATTATTCTTAGCGATGATGAAATTATAACCTCTTTTTGTGTTTTACAAAACTCTATGGTTTTAAACATTAACATGACTTCCTCTCAGTTTTCTAAAACAGATTCTTCCTTCTTTAGTGAGGGGGATTGGACACATACATAGAACATGGAACAGTTAAAACTGGAAGGGGCCTTAAAGATCAACAAGTTCCAACCCCCCTGCCATGGGCAGGGACACCTCCCACTAGAACAGGTTGCTCAAAGCCCCACCCAACCTGGCCTTGAACAACTCCAGGGATGGGGCATCAACAACGTCTCTGGACAACTTGTTCCAGTGCCTCACCACCCTCACAGTAAAGAATTTCTTCCTAAATATCCTAGTATAAATCTCCCCTCTTCCAATTTAAAAGTGTTACGCCTTGTCCTGTCACTACACTCCCTGACAGAGTCCCTCCCCAGCTCTCCTGTAGGCTCCCTTCAGATACTGAAAGGTTGCTATCAGGTCTCCCTGGTGCTTTCTCTTCTCCAGTCTGAACAGCCCCAACTCTCTCAGCCTGTCTTCGTAGGAGGGTTGGTCTAATCATCTTTGTGGCCCTCTGGTGGACCTGTTTCAACAGCTCCATGTCCTTTCTCTGTTGAGGACTCCAGAACTGGACACATTACTCCAGGTGGGGTCTCACAAGCGCAGAGTAGAGGGGGAGAATCACCTCCCACAACCTGCTGGCTACGCTTCTATTGATGCAGCTTTCTGGGCTGCCAGTGTGCACTGCCGGCTCATTTTGAGCTTCTCATCCATGAGCACTTCCAAGTCCTTCTCCTCAGGGCTGATCTCCAGCCATTCTCCAACCAGATTTCTCTCTGCGCTGTGTCATGTGTCATCCTGTCCATCCCCTCTCCCCGCCATATTCTTTTTTAATAAATAATAGTTTCCTAAAAAGATGATGTTTCTAGAAAATAACGTGTGTCATAATCGATAATTGAAGTACAACATACTCTAAACTGTACAAATACACAAATGTCTGTTTTTAAACAGCTATATTGTAGGCTGAGGCCTTTAACACTTGTGCTCTAGAAACACACTGACATTAAAATATCAAAGAGTGTTCACATTAGCCTCAGAAAGACTTTGGGCCACAAAATTGCTCAAGACCTTGGGTATTGCCATGGATTCGGGTTCATGGAATGGTCCTGGAATTCAGCCCACGGAGGCTGTATACCATGAAGACTGGGGTGGGACATGGGTTGGGAACAGGAATGCAACAACCAGCAAAAAGAGCAAAGCAGAGGACTAAGCTACCCAGAAAGAAATGTTAGAATATGAACAATGAAATTCTGCTGTTCCCCTGGACTTTTATTTATATACAAGACTGGGCTTTCCATCTGACTGCTGTTTCTGAACACACATGTCCGAGCCTTTCCTCTGGCAGGGATGATCAGCTCCCTTCTCTCTGATGGCTGTCCAAGGAGGAGATGGTGGAGGTGACACTGCACGCCTCTCAAACTGCAAGGTTTGATGCTACCATTCCCTATGAAAATCTATCACTACAGAGAGAAATACAAGAATTCAGATTGATTCAGAGGCCCAAAAGAACATGACTTACACCTCTTAATGCAGAATCCTCCAGCAATGGAAAGGACTTGGTCAAGAGGGACATACTTTTTTTTTTTTTTTTCAGGTGTATTGCTTAGTTCCAGCTGCAGTCTAAGTCTGAATTCTTTCCAAAATCTAGTTACACCTCCCCACATTGTTCCAGTATGAATTCAGTCTGCCTGGGTAATACACATTGACAGAAAAAATTTCTGGCATTCCTGCCGGCCTCATAATGTCAAAAAGGCAAATGAGATACATGAGAATGGCCAGGACATGCCAAGGTCCATTCACACTTCAAATAAGCATACCACAGAGTGTTTGCAATGTCCCCAAGGCCCTCCTCTCCCTCCTTATTTTTTCTCCTAGGTAGTGATGAGGAAAACAGATTTTGAAAATACCTGGATGCGTGACTTCACACACTGGATAAATGTTTTTATAACCCTTTAAGCTAAGTAGATTGACAGCTTGCTCAAAAAGAAGCATTTCTAAACACAATGCTTCAATAAACAGCTAAAGTGATAACTTCTTTCCTCAAATGAAGTGGTATCTCCTTGAAAATTATATTCTAGAAAAATGCTGCAGCTGACATTTTGCAAAAGTGACAAAACATTTTGCTTTGACAAAACCTGGAGAACATTTTGTTTTATATTTCAGAGATTTATAGTCATGAATGCATATTTTCAAGGCCAAAAGGCTCCATTAGATGTTTTTCTTAACACAAATCTTTGTATTACAAATCCTTACTCTTCCGTTGTTTTCAACAATTTCTGTTCTATCTAACACTTATCTTTCACAGAGGTATCAGGTCTTGAATTGAAGAACTACGGATGCTATTTTATTTCTTTTTATGTTTTCCATTTTGCTTTGAAAAACTTACAACCAATTTCTCATCTTGTAGCTTCAGTCATTTGTATGGACATTTGGAATATTTAAAATACTTGAAAACAGACTGCATGGATTGCATACTTACTGAAACAGTAGCTAATTTTTTAATTCTGGAGAGTTAGTGGCAAAGATGAAAACAGGAAAAGTTATTTGCAAAGTAAAAAGTGTATAGATATAAATGGAGAGTAGCTTTTATTTGGATTAAAGCCATTTGCACTGTCCATTCAGGTTTTGGGCTTTTTGCTTCACTTTTCAGTAGGTATTTAGATAAATAGTGATAATCCATGGACTCTTTTGTCAGCCAGGCCCACCTTAATACTGTGGATGTGCAAAATTATGTAGCCCTTCAGATTCCCAGTTGCATGTACAAGCCGAGATCTAACACATACCTGCCTTGGGGATATTTCAAACTTTTCTGAGGTGACACTGCAAATTAGATCTCCTAATTACTTAAAGATCATTAAAGCTGTGGGTGCAGACACTGAGTTTCCTTCAAATTTGCACATTTACATAAGAAATTAGTCGAGGTTTTATGCACATGTGCGTCTTTGCCAAATAGGCGTAAAACTTTATGTATATAAAATAAGGATGGGCGATGAATAGCAACCAAATTAAAACTTGTGAACTGAATTTAGATCTTGAAGAAAACTATGATCAAACTTCTACTGACCAGCAGTTAGAGTGGATGTAGCTAAAGAATTTTTTAGCAGTTAAAATATGAGCACAAACTATTTCAAGTTTCTTTTTAATTTTTCCTCTACCACAAATCTGCTGAGAAGCTCAAATGCTTAATTGATGTGATAATATAATTCATATTTCTTTGTGGGTAAAGATTTATTTAGCAAAGGAATGCTAATAATTTGAGAAATGTTTTGGATAACTTCCTTAGTGGTCTTAATTTGTGGCTTTAAATAGGACAATAAAGGAAAGGTTTAACAATAGCTGCTTTAATATGATTTAAAAACTTCATGGACCTCATCTAGGATATGGAATGCAAGGAATTTCTGTACTGCCCTTCTAGTGTTCAGTGGAATGAATGAACAGAAAAATATTTACCAACAAATATTCATAGTCACAGCCCACCAATGTATTTTCTTCAGTCTCTGCCTGTTGGTAGATTTTTATCTTCCACATGATAGACAAAATTGGACTCTGAAAAGAATTACTAATTATTTTCTGCCATATGTTACTATACCAACAGAATCAAATGCAGTTTTGTTTTATCTATTTTTAGTATTAGTTTTCTGTACACTTTAGAGTTTTCCCACATGAAGGACAATCTGAGGCTTCATAAAAAAAGCTGTTTTCTAGAAAGTTATTTCTGTTTACGCCCAGTGCATTATAATACTGATAATACCAAGGAGATAGCGTGATAAGAATTTAAAATAAATGTATCAGCACCTGTCTATCAACTGTTTTCTGACACCCAGTATTAATAACTGGCCTTGAAATTTATTCTAGGTGATCTACAGCTTGACTACAAAACAATGGATTAACTTTTTTGGTAAAATATCTAGTAATCCTTTAGTCACACTTTCTAAACAATCTAAAACACATATGAAGTTTTACAGAGTAATACACTTGAACCAGTCTACAATAGTTTGCAGTATTTAAGATGTACCTCAGTTTTAGCTAAAAGAAGAAGAACATCTAGGAAAAAAAAAATAAGAAAAGAAAAAAGAAAAAAGAACAAAAATCGTGTTATTCTGAGAATGCATTTGGTGACTCTGCAAATATGCTAAGCAAAGATGAGCTTTGTGTATATGATTTCAAGTTTCCTGTCTGCCAAAATAAAAGTTTTACCAGATTCTTATTTACAATCATAACTTAGGATACACATACACACACACACACACACACAAAAAAAAAAAAAAAAAAAAAACCACAAAAAAACACAAAAAACTCCCACCTAACTTGTCATACTACCATGAATCAGTTGAAAATTATTTTTTCTTCCTCACAATGTAGCTGAAATTAAAATCAGTAGGAAAGACATTGGCAAAAATCATAATTGCCGTTTCTTTTGTAGGCAAACAAGATTTAGGAAATTCAGATTGTTGTTATAGGTTATGTTTAGAAGCCTAAGCATTGTGTGGGTGTGCCTTAGTGAACATCTACCTAGGACAATAAATTGCTGTCCAGTTTAAAGAACAAGCAAAGGCTGACATTGTTTATACCTAACATTTTAACAATGCTCCCAAGTTAAGCTTTATGTTTGGAATATGTAAAATATAATTATATGGAAAGTATTAATATTTAACAATGTAAGATATTTTAATCATATTCATTGTTTTACACAAAGCTTGTTTTAATTAGGTAATAAAATTAAAGGAAGTCACAAAAAAACCACATAAGGTTAAATTTTTCAGATAATGCAGACACAGAAGTATATCTGTGTGCAATTACTGCAGTTGCATGAACAAATAAGAAAACTGCATACACAGACACAGTGAATTATGCCCATTTGCAGATATAATTATCCTGTCTGTATATCTGTTATGGTAATTATCTGCACATACAAATTAGGCATGCATTTGTATTTGCATTTTAAACATGCATACATATGCTTAAATAGTAAAAAACTCAAGCTCTAAATCCTTAACCTATCATTTATGAGAAAAGTTATTGACTTAATCAAAACATGAAGAATTGGAGTAACAATTGAAGCACATGGAAATTCCCCCTACTACATTTGCAAATCTTTGTAGGCCTGAAGAAACATTCCTTAATAATCTTTACCTGTGTGAAAATAATTTTTACCTTTGTGAAGCAGACAACAGCTGTTTTCCGTTCTGTCCACACAATTATTTTCCATGCAATATTGCAGAGAGAATTATGGTCAGAATTAACCTTACGAGTTCCTTTCTCTGTCTCTTCCTCCTACAGTTGCAACATGCCTTTTTGTTGGATATACAGTAGTAGCATCTGTGCTCAAGGACCAGTCTTCATGTAAACCACAACACAATGGCTAGTTGTGGCCAGTATATCTCTTATCCAGATTATAGTAGGTGACCCCTGGTTTTTGACACAAATCAAACCTGCTGATTATCCTGCTGATATTTTATTGCATTCCAAACACACTGGAACAACTATGAAAACAACAAACCCTCAGCTTTTACTGTTGTTGGGTTGTTTTTTTTCCCCATATTCTTATTTGGTTTTAATATTGAGTTGGTCAGCTTAAACAGCCGCATTAATACACAGTTTGGAAACAGGATTCTCTCATGTTTTATCATGAACACTCAGCATTCTCAAGTGTCCCCAAAATAGAACATTCTCAATATTTATGTATCACATCTCTGTTATGTCAGTACTTTAATTACTTCCCTGTATATACTAAATCATTAAGTACTTCTTAGCATTGTTCAAAATTCTTCCCTAGAGCTGTTGATTTTTCTCACATTCCAGCAAGAAGCACTCTGGCTAGAGTCTAAATCTTGATTGAATCTGCAAGTATTCCTCGTTTATATAAGGGCAACGTTTCTCCCAGTGTAACTACTTGGCTGAAGAGTACAGATCACAAGTGTCACTACACAAATTGAAGTAAGCATTTCCTCTGTAACTTCAGTTTCTTTATTTTTACATTGTCTTTTTTTACAAACATGCTTACTCAAGAAGTCCCATGATACATAATGCATTCATTTTTTAGGATGCTGTATTCATTCCTCATTTATCAAAGATGTTACAATTGCACTGTTGGTTGGATATCACCAGAAGTGAATTACATCTTATATACCATGTAGTATGTTTTTAATATTTCAGATAAGGTTACAACCTACTGAAATGTGGACTGTGAGTTTGTATAACAAAGACTAGTTTAATTTTTTTTTTTCTAAAAGGTTAATGAAAACTAACTCAGAAAATCCTCAGCTGTTTTTATCTGCAGAGAGGAGTTCACATGTTCCCTGCATGCACATCTGCATCCAGTTTTAGGACTGAGCCTTCTTTGCCTTCAAAAATTGCTTTGCAAGGGTACTGAGAATACACATGAAAAGGCATGATCTTTTTTTTAAAAAGCTTTCATTTTAAATGATTGATCATACATCAAGACTTGTAAAAAAAAATAGGACTCTTCCTCCTATCGATGTCTCATGATAAAATAAAACTTTTTGGTTTTATAATCCTCTAGCCAGAAACTGTAGTAACACCAGAAAGCTGATCTTTGTCTTTTTTAATTCATGGCCTTTCAAATACTATGTTAACACCCTTTGCAGGTAAAGTCTGCGTCCATCACTCACAGTGAAAACCCTGTGATCAGAATGCTCTTTCCTGTGAATATTACTGTACAGAGTGGGGAAAATACGGAATGTAAGTAGGAAAAAAATCTAGGCAGAACAATGAGTTTTTCATGCAGGTTTTTCCTTTGAAGATGCCAACAAAGAACCTGTTAAAAATTAAACACATAACCCAGTTAATACTATATTATTGACTAGGAGTTGTCTCTCCATGACAACAACAGTTTCAGATTTTTCTGCTCCAATCATCATTTCTCATTTATGTCTGGGAAGGCAAGAGGATAAATTAATTCTTTGGGATCCCCAGCCTACAATTGCTGAAAAACCTGAGACATTTTTAAACCCTTAAATTTCTTTTAGTTGTGACTCTTGCATACATGTATTTTAAAATATTTGTATGTATACAAATAGTTTTAGTATGTTGATCATGAAATATAGAAGGTTTTGGAACATTAGCATGATCTAGGATGTTACTTTCAATAAACATTATATTAGAAAAAATAAGGTAATAGGAGTCATCAGAACAGTATCACTCAAAAGTACATTAAATCGGTTAGGAATAAAAGGAAAATGAGAATGGTGAAGATAAAAAATAAGTTTTAAAGTCTTGCATTTACTAATGTCTATGTAGTATAGTAACTCTGATTTGTTATTGTGCCAGCTCATAAAGATCAAGAGAGGACCCAAGGGTCAGTTCATGGGCACTGACTGGCAGATCAACGCTCTTTTTCTTTGCTTTCCTTTTTTAAACACTGAATCAAACTGAGGACAAAAGCTGGACGTTTTTAGAGTTAAAAGAGGAAATAAATGATTAAATTTTACAGTAAAAGTCATTGTATGACTTGCAAAAAGTGTCAGATTGACAACACTGAAAACCACAATCCTCATTTAGCCACAGACTGGATGTTGTTCAGCAGCAATTACACGTTAGTTCAGATCTTTCTGCCAGCTTGAAATGGCATCATATCTCTGCTGTCTATAGAAAAGAACTGCTTCATCCAAGGAAAAAAAAGAGTTTATAAATTTTTATCTTATTAAAAAGCAAACAACTTGTTATACCAATGAACAGTCCAGGTACAGCTTCGGAAAAGACACATAAAATCACAATTATTTTTGTGATTTTCTATTTACGATGACTTTTCAGTGCACAAAGAATAAAAAAAAAACCACCCTGTTTTTAATGTCCTCATCCCATCCATAAAAGAAAAGAGCCAACTTTTTTTTTTAAATGGTGTTGAGGTAAGAGGGTGAGGCAGGGGTGTGAAAAAGAAAAAAGCTGAAGTAGAACAGAATGGAGAGAGTCTAATACAGCATGCATTTTTTTTTAATAAGAAAAACTGATTATGTAAGTTGAAAGGCTCATTTACGATGGTTTTATATGTTATCTGACATAATTTTTTTTTATTCTCTAACATTACTGCCCATAATTGACAGACTTCATGAGGTCTTTTGCATCAAATTTAAATACAGATCCTATGTTTTTTCATTCATTTCCAAGTAATATTCTGCCTTGATCCCATCCTACCTCTAGGGAGGTCCATGAACAAGAAATTCAGCACCAACTGAAAATAAATTGCATACTTTGTTTTTATAAACAAGTTAAATGAAGATTGGTCATTGTACGGTGATGGTTAATTATTGTCTTCTCCCCTCTGTGAACTTCTAGAAAGAAAGTTCAATACTTGGTGAAGAGGAGATTGGGCACAAGACTCTCAGAGGCCTTCTAACTCATGTAGTTACAGCAGACAACCATATAATATAATCTCTTTTAGAAACTAAGTAGATTCTACCTTAAAAGTAATGAAGTTGATTCCATTATTTTTATTAGAAGGATATTCCTCTGATAGTTCTTCTAATTTCTAACTTCAATTTTATAATGACCCTTTGGTTTTGTGCCAATAATGTCCTTTAGATTAATTAGTTCTCCCTGTTGTTTATTCCCCTCTGATGCGCTTGCAGAGAGCAATCGTATCTCTTCTTACTCTCCATTCTGTGAGTCTAAACCAAGTTTTTTAATTTGCTATTGTAATATGCACCCTTTAGTCCACTGATCACCCCGGAACTGAAATTCCTTTTAGTTCTTCAGCACGGAGATTTATTTCTGTATTTTAATATTTTATCCCATTTCTGTTATCTCAATTGTCTTTTGTGCCAGTAATTTACTTCTTCCTGCAAGATATAGACCACTTTTGATTTGATGATGATTACTAACTGTGTGTTCAACAGTATTCAATAAGCATTAGTGACTTCAGCACAAAAAGAAAATCAATGGAAGTACTAAGTAAGAACAGTTCTAAGACTGAGCCTTGAGCAACTTCAGTTGTAACACTTCAGCATTTTTCTTAATGGTAACTTAGTGTCATATTCTTTTTCAACTAGTCTTAGCACTAATCCCTTCTGTTAGGTTGTACCATAGCATACAGTTCACTGAATTAGTGGTAGATTAAATCTACTGTTTCCCTTGTCTAAAAGTAACAGCTCTTTTGTAAGTGAATGATACCTGGCTGGACTAGCACAATCTACCTACAACAATCTCATTCAATGTTTGCCGTTTTCTACAGAACTCCATGTCTTCCATCGTTTGCTCTCTCAAATGTTTCTATAAACTTGCATAAAACAGAGGTCAGGTGAATTATTTTATGTTTGTCCAAACTATTTCCTTCCTTCTCTTATTAATTATGCAAACTAGGTTTGTTATCTTCCAGTCAGATTTGCTTGTCACTATGCCGTGTGCTTTCAACGTTCTGGGATGACCAGACGGAAAACTTAAATATAAAATACAGAGTTTAAAACCCATAGCATAGGCCCATGATTCATCTCCTTTTAGCAAAGTATTAAAAGAGCTAACTGTATGTATTTTTGGTTGATTTATGAATAGCCCTAAAGATTCTCAAACTGAGTAAATTTTCACTTGTAAATACCATTGTAGCATCTCATCCACAATGCAGACACCACAAATTAAGAATTTACCTGTTACTGAACACACAATATGTTTGTCTATTGTGTAGTTTCATGCCTATTATTTTTCAAGATGAATAAGATCCTCTGTTTCTTGAGTGCACCAGTGAAAGCATTGCTTAACCAGGGCTCCAGGTAATGTAGAGAAACATAAGGCTTTAGCCATCAGCTACCCTGGAGCCGTTAAAAAATTAAATCAGTTATGAAAGAGTATTTGTTATGCAGCCTGCTAACCCTTAACTTGTAAATAAATCTAACTCTTCCAATGGAGATCAGAAACAGAATATATAAAGCCATCTACTTCTGGATCTCAACAGCGATGCACTTGAGAATTATTTTCTTACCACAAAGGTGAAAAGCTAATCCTTCAGGAGTTAGAAAACAAAGTTCATTAACAACCTACTTCACACTTCATTTAACAGTAAGCATCAACAGGCACTAGCTGTAATGGAGCTCACACTAACCTTTCTTGCTTCTGTACACTGTCCCATTCCTGACAGGGTCAAGAGAGGAAAGAGGAGGATTTAAAAAAGGAAAAAAAAAAAAAAAAAGTAAGGAATTGGCAGAATGCATAAATAGATGTGAAGAAGAATGCAACCTTGTTATCCTACAGAACTGTGCAACTGCCCCATTCTGGAACCTTAAATGGCAACTAATATTACATATTACTCACTCTATAACCCGGAGAATATCTAAAGAGTCTCAGCCACAGACGAGTTGCTTCAGAATTTATTTTATAACTGACAAAGTTGCCTGAGGGTGCCCTCAAATAAACTCCTTATGTGTGGGCTCAAAACAAACCTGACGCTGTTGTATTTATAGATCATTTCTGGAATAAGTCTAAAGGAGGCTGCATGTCCTACAGCTTAGAGCCAAAGAGCTGGGAATAGGGTCTCAAAAGGAGACCAGGCACTACTCCCAGTAGTGCCATTGACTGACCTCTTTATGCCTCAAGCTGCTCAGCTGTAAAATTGAAGGCTGTTTAAAAATAAAATTAAGAACTCTGAGAAAATCAACAATAGCATGGTTTCAGGCAGGTCATGAAGTCAACTGATGGCAGTTTTATTCCTGGCTCCTAAATGTACTCAGCTGAACCTGGAGCGAGTTATTTAGGGCAAGCCCACACCACGCAGCTCGGCAGGGAGTACTGAGCTGGCTCAGAGCAAACCAGGTTCAGAACCAGAAAAGAGATAGCTGCAGCAGGATACTGTTCCACCTGAGCTAGCTAACTAATTAGCTCTAATTTGGGCTAATTAATCCAAGTGTACAGGCTAGGTAAAATCAGCCATACTCACTCACGTGAACAAGCTAGTTTTTTGAAAGGCATTACCCTGTGTTGGATGCTACACCCACCAGCCTGGGTCTGCCCAGAACCTGCCTATCACAGCACAGAATTGTGCTTTAAGATGTACCCTGAAGTCATAACACCTAGTAATTGTGCACAGATTTTTTTTTTTCCTTGTAGTTTTATTTGTCTGTTTGTTTATTTGGCAGGTTTTGCTGGTTGTTAGTTTTTTGTGGGTTTTTGGTTTCGTATAGTTTTTTTCTCTGGGTAACTGGACTCTCTAAAGTAAACTTTGTTCACATCTCTTTCAAAATAGTGGTAGAAACCATGTATAAACTCAACTTAAAATACAAAATGTTCATTTAATTTTACTTTATTTTATTTTATTTTTCTGCCTATAGTGTTGAGCAGGAACAGCTGTTTCAGTAATAAAGTGAATATGACAAATAAAAAATAAATAAAATGAATATATTTTGAGAGGACATGACAATGGTGGAACCATTGGCAATAATTGAAAGCTGTAATGCAGACAAAAATAAGATTGTTTTAAATGAATTTCTATCATCTTTCAAACCTTCAGCAAGTTTGAAATGAAATCAAGGAAAAACATGAGGAACTTACTCTTCAATGCCATGTTTTTCTTACTGGAACGCCTGAGCTCACTATTGCCACTGCATTCCTCCCCCATTAACCTGAGGTCTTCTCACACGGACTGGCCATCGATTTGAATGGTGTGACATAAAGCAGTGAGAATTACTCGACACAACCTTTTGTTCTCTTTCAGTTTTCTTGTGCAAGTCCTAAGAGCAGTAGAGAGGCTAATGACAAAGCTCAGCCTGTGAATCAGCAATTGGGTTGCTCCCTGATGGAACCATCTAAGGGCACTCTCAGGTAATGAGGAATGAAGGTGCAGAGAGGTTAAGGTATTAGCTCTAAGAGAGTTTGTCCTAATGTTTGTCATAGAAATTAGACAAATCGCAAGACCTTTTTCAATGTTTTTAAATCATCATAAGCTCATAAGGGATCTTCCACTTTCGTTCTCTGACTGTCTTTCATTCATTTCAATTTGCTGAAAGCAGGGAAGAAAAAAATCCAACCCTATCCATTAGGATGTTTCAGCTGACTGTTGTAGACAGATATTTGCTATTAGAAGCATTCAGTAATTTCAAGTTGATCATAAAAATATGCATTCTCTCATACATGGTTATTAGACATTAGCCATTAATTCTGAGGCTATAAAACATTCCTGACTTTCTCATTTTCTTTGTCCATGATCATTTTGGAATTCTGTTGATGGCACTTATAAACGCAACTGTTAGCGTGAAACTCTTATGTTAGTGACCGATCACTTAGCTGTGGAGTAAGCCACATGTCAGCAAGGGTGGTATTATGGTCTTCTCAAAGCAAGAAGATGACTGGACCCCCTGTTTATATAGGAAGACTTAAGAAAAGAAGAAGGATTTGGGCTTGCAGCAAAAGGGTGGGGGAAAGGAGGAGAACACGAATAGCAGGTATTAAAAAAAAATTGAAGCTGGAAGAGGAGTGATTAAAAGCTGGTTTGCAGAGACATTATTTTGCAGTTTAAGTTCACACAAAACAAGGGAAAAGGGAGCTTCAAGCAAAAAATGGGGAAAGGTGTAAGCAAAGAGAAATAAAAAAAAAAAATTATGTGATCTGGAAGATAAAAACTGTGAAAAAGGGGAACATTTCTGTACATCCTAGAGCCAGGGACTTTTAAGGGAATTTCTAGGACTTTTCCAAAAGGTAACATAGGAAACAAATTCTTCATTCTTCATTTCACAAGCACTTAAACACTTCCAGGGTAGACAGAAATTGAAAAAAAAAATAAAAAAAAATCTGACTTGCAGGAGTGTGTCCTGTCTCACAGTGTGTCAGAAAAATGAGGAAAGTAATCAGAGGCCAATAGTTACCCAATGCATTGTTCTGTGAAAATCAGTTATGTCCCTTGTACTAATTAAATCAAAAATTACTTGTGTAGATATGTATATGATGCTTAGAGTCTAAGCTATCACTGACCCAAACTAAATCAGAAAGGAGAAAACAGTAACTGTAGAAGCACAACCCAAAAACAGCCAGTTAGCATCAGGGCTCAACTATTGTTTTCAGGATCTGAACTCATACATCAATAAGTGCAGAAATACTGGTTTATATAATGGTTAGCCTGAGAATCAGCACCACGCATCATTGCAAAGTAGAAACATGCTTTGCTTCACCTTTGCAAAATCCACTGTAGTTGAGTGCTTCCCTTAATTTTTTTTCCTGAAAAAGTGAACACATTTGCCATGAGTCTGAAAAGCTGAAAGCATCGGTACGCTGCTTCAGTGCAAGGTTTACAAATAATCTCCACTGAACATATCCCAACAAGTTCAAAAGGAGAGATGATACTGCAATTTGTCAAGCTCAAGAGAAATGTAAGAATTTCCCAGGGCTCCTAATATGGTTTGACCCCCACACAGCAACCTGGAGTGGTTCCACCAGGGAATTCTCATCCAGTACTGTGCTACAGGGGGAAAACTTCATGGCACTGAGACTGACAGCTTTAACAGCATTCACATGGACACCCAGCTGTCACAGAGAGCTTGCTATTTCAATTTACATGAAAACAGAGCTATGTGGTTGCATCCATAGGACAAAAGGAAAGTAAAAGAACTATTCAAATCGAGTGCCGGACTATAAAATCATTTGGAAAGTCTGCTGAACTCATAGCTGAGCTAAAATTTAGAAATGACACACAGCTTTGGGCTTGGGATTGTTGCTATATTTTGGTAGCAATTATGCATAATAAATTCCAGAAATCGTAATCACTTGGTATTTATTCGAAACACGAATCCAAACCTAGTGTTTTG
>VXBW01004054.1:397824-412814 GCA_013400375.1 Thinocorus orbignyianus
TTTTTTTGTTTGGGGTTTTTTTTTTCGTTGTTGTTTTTTGTTGTTGGATATTTTTTTTAACTGACTTGTACTGTAGTAAAATAATTCACTGTTTATGTGCTGTAGTTGTGCTAGCACCAAAAAAAAAATGTTCTGTACCCTACCAAAGTAACTTAGTTTCAGGCACGCTCCAATTTCTGTCCATAGAAATGCTTGCTAAACACAAATACGAATTTGTACTTTCATACATTTGTATCAAAAGTATTATGTTTTAATAGAATTGGATATTGCTTTAAAAAAGAAAAAAAAAATGGCAGTTTCTTGAAAGTCCTTGGTAAGCACATTTGAGCAATTTTGACAGTATGTTGGAAGTTACCCTTTGTGAGCTGGTAGAGCTCACCAATAGAGATGGTGGGAATCTTCCAATTTAAAAAAAAATCCTTGGAATGTGATGATTTGTTGAACCCAAGCACTTCATCCAATACATCTGCAATTTGACAAGAGCTCACTGGATTCCTGCCTGAATCCCTGGAAGGATACCAGGCTAGGGACTGAGGACCAAGTTCTGTCAGTGTTTCTAGTTGTCCTGGTCGACAGGGGAGGTACCAGATGACTGGAGGGTGGCTAACGTGATGCCCATCTACAAGAAGGGCCAGAAGGATGATCTGGGGAACTACTGGCCTGTCAACCTGACCTCGGTACCAGGAAAGACCATGGAGAGAATCATCTTGAGTGAGATTTCATGGTAAGTATTGGGCAGCCAAGGGGTCAGGGCCAGACAGGACAGGTTTATGAAAGAGAGGTCCTACTTAACCAACTTGATCTCTTTCTATGACCATGTGACCCACTTTCCGGATGTGGGTAGGCTGTGGATGTTGTCTGCATGGACTTTGGTAAGGTCTTTGATGCTGTCTCCCACAGCATTCTCCTGGAGAAGCTGGCGAATCATGGCATAGACAAATGTACTCTCCACTGGGTAAAAATCTGGCTGGATGGTGTACCTAGAGAGTTGTGATTAATACGGTGAAATCTTGTTGGAGCCGGTCACCAGTGGTGTCCCTCAGGGCTCAGTTTTGGGGCCAGTATTGCTTAATATCTTTAGCGATGATCTGGATAAGGGAATTGAGTGCCCCCTCGGTAAGTTTGCAGATCACACCAAACTAGGTGGGACTGTTTATCTGCTTGAGGGTAGGAAGGCTCTACAGAGGAACCTGGACAGGTTGAATTGATGGGCCAAGGCCAATTGGATAAGGTTCAATAAGGCCAAATGTTGGGTCCTGTATTTAGGTCACAACAACTCCAAGCAATGTTACAAGCTTGGGAAAGAGTGACTGGAAAGCTGCCCAGCAGAAGAGGACATGGGGGTGCTGGTGGACAGCCAGCTTTACATGAACCAGTGGTGTGCCCAGGTGGCCAAGAAAGCCAACAGCATCCTGGGTTCTATCAGGAATAACGTGGCCAGCAGGAGCAGGGAAGTGATGGTACCTCTGTACTCGGCACTGGTGAGGCCTTACCTTGAACACTGTGTTCAGTTCTGGGCCCCTCACTACAAGAAGGACATTGAAGTGCTGGAACATGTCCAGAGGAGATCTACCAAGCTGGTGAGAGGGTCTAAAGAACAAGTTATATGAGGAGAGGCTGAGGGAACTGGGCATGTTTAGTTTGAAGAACAGCAGGCTGAGTGGAGTCCTCATTGCCCTCTATAGCTACCTGAAAGGAGGTTGTAGAGAGGTGGGTGTTGGCCTCTTCTCCCAAGTGAATAATGAGAGGACCAGAGGAAATGGTCTGAAGTTGCAGCAGGGGAGGTTTAAATTAGATATTAGGAAGAATTACTTGACTGAGAGGGTGGTCAGGCACTGGAATGGCCTGCCCAGGGAGGTCGTGAAGTCATCACCCCTGGAGGTATTTAAGAAATGTATAGATGAGGCACTTCAGGGCATGCTCTAGTGGCCAAGATTGTAGGGGATTTTGTGTGTGTATGGTTGGGCTTGATGATCTCAGAGGTCCTTTCCAACCATGATGATTCTGTGATTCTGTAAAAACGACCCAGCAAAGTAGAAATCTTGCCTTATTATCATTTGTGCGACAACTTATATTCTCTTATAATATCCCCCAAATCATCGAAGATAGAAGTAGCGTAATATTTTATGGGTCTTTATTTTTGGGATCTATTACTGTTTTATATGGTCAATTCACAGCTGACATCCTCTTGGCCATGTGCAGGTACTATTTCCTTATTACAGTTTCGCTACACAAGAATCACCTTCCCTTAGTGCAATTAGTGACATTAGTGTTGTCTAAACAACTAAGTCGCTCTTCTCTGCAGAGCTTGTTGGCTGAGGCACAGCACTATAGAGATAGCTGCAGCTGATTATGAAGGCACACCATGAGCAGCTTAACATTTTTTAAAATGCCTTGCTCTGTTTTTCTGTCTGCTGTCTCTAAAATACCTGTGGTCTTCCTGATTATATCCCAGGCTCACACCTGACTTAGTGTGGTAGTAGTCTGTGAGCTGTACTACTCTAATCAGAGAATAAAAACAACAACATGTGGCTAACATAGCCACTCACAACTAGCCAGCAGGTTCCTGCCTGTGAACATCAGGTATCCAATATTCAAGAGAACTTTTAGACAATAAGCTTACATACAAACATTTAATTCCGGTAACAAGTAGTTTAAGAAAACTACGCTTAGGCATCAGGGACATATAGGAAAGCTGCTATACGCTGCAGGTTTTTCTTTTACATCTTATATATGGCTTTGTACATACTCATCAAAAAGCCATAGGTAAAAGAATTAAAAATGAACTTAGCATGCTTTGTCAGTTACTGTTTGATCCAGAAATGACTGATGTTAAAGGAAGAATTGTGCTGAATTCGATGGACTTTACATCACTGCTTTGCTGATGAAGTTACTACTGAAGATGTACAAGAAATGGAGATGTTACTATGAGCTTTTTAGAATTCAGGGTCTGAAAAGTGTCATTAAAAGCCATTCAGGCTGAAGGGGGAATATTCTTCAAAGTATTTAAAATGAAATTCAAAACTTTAGCATATACAACAGTAAGTGATCCCATTCTTTTGAAATAAGAATGTTCCCATTTAATCTATGAATTACAAATGCAAGAGCATCTGATCCATAAAGCCATGCTGTTACTGTATTCTTTATTAAATTTAGAAGCTTAACAAGCTTATCAGGAGCTGTTCCCTTGTTATCTCTTCCTGTCCTCCTTTTTCCCTTATATATTTTCCTGAAGAAAATATTAAAGGAATAAAATACACATAACTTGCCCAAAAATAACTAAGGAGCCATTAGTTAAATCTTTTATCAAGCGTTCAAAGAGGACAGCAAGTAAGGAATGAAGTAAAGTTGTTTAGAATAACCCAGGATTAGTAACATGAAAGAGATTTAATATGATTGTCTGCTGTGATAAAATATCTAGCTCTGTGTTTGAGGAGAAACTGGTAGATGTCACTAACTTGACTTCAGCAAGGCTTTAGATACAGTTACCAACAGTATGCTTTTATCTCAGTTAGGATGTTATGGTCTGGATGGATAGGTAGCCTACTGAACATTAGTTCAGTGAGTGAACCTGTGGATCATTTAATTCAAAGAGCTGATGGTTCACACTTTGAGGCTGGTTGCAAACAAAGCTCCTCAGGGGTCTGTACTGGTACTGCCCAAATGTAATATCTTTGTCACTGGTTTGGAAGAGATGGAGTTCACCCTCATCCAGTCTGTGGATGACACTAAAGTGCTCCATGGATCATTGGGTCACCATCTGTCCAAAACGGAGGGATGGGACAGCAGGAATCCTACGAAATACAACAGAGACAAATCCAAACTCCTGCACATGGGATGGAAAAATGCACTGCAACTGTACAGGCTAAGACTGACTGGTTGGGGAGCTGCTCTGCCAAAAAGTACCTGAGGCCTCAGCAGACAATTGTCAGCACCCTGGATGCGGTCCCCAGCCCTCCTGGGGTTTGGCTGCTAGAGGTGGCTGCATTCAAGGCCAGCAGGCTGTTGTGGAAAAGGAACTGTAAGAAGTCACAACAGGGCTTCCCCCCTTATTCCCCTGTGAGCTGCTCTCAGCTGAGGCTCTGACCTGTGGCCTCAGCCACATTGCAGCTCTGCCTGTACCTGTCCATGGCCTCACTGAACCTGACCTGATGCACAATCCAACTAAGCCCCAACTGACTTCTCAGGTTGACCTAGGACCTGCCCAGTCACCACCAGGCCATATCTCATGCCGGGTACCATCTCCAGACCTTCTCCTCTCATGTCACTCCAGTAGTGTGGGATCGACACTGGCTGGAGATACCCTGCCCTGCAAGCCCTGGCATTGAGATCAGCTCCTGGACTCCAGTCCCTCAAGGAGCAAGCAGCCCTCACTGTGCCCTGACAACAGGCAGCTGAGCATTAACCAACATGTCCTGGCAGCAAAGAAAACCGACAGCCTCCTGGTCTATATTAACTCTTACTCCACACTCATTAGACACTCTGTCCCATCTTGGGCCCCCCCAGTTCACTCATCTGGACTTGAGTGGTAGGGCACCAATGTTGTGTGAAGTTGGAGGACTTTCCCTGTGAGGAGAGGCTGAGGGAGCTGAGCTTTTCAGCCTGGAGTAGAGATAGCTTCAGGAGGAGCACACAGCAGCCTGCAAGTACTAAAAAAAAAATGTTATCAAGAAGGTGAAGCTGAGCTCTTTACTGAGGTGCACAGCAGGAAGATATGAGACAATAGCCATAAAATAAAATAGGGAGGCTTTGACCTGACATAAAGAGAATTCTTTTGTCCATGAGACCAATTGAGCATTAGAAGAGAGTCTGTTCAGTATCTCAGAGATTTTCAAGACCAAACTGAACAGCTTGGCCTGCCTGACACTGCTTTGAGCAGCAGGTTGGACTTGACACCCTCCTGAAGTCTGTTCCAACCTGCAATATCACATTATCCTAAGAGAAAATGCTTCCTGGAAACAATATTAATTTCTCTGTGATTTAGTAAGAACAGTGAAGCATAATGCTCAATAAGGTATTTAGTAATGGGCATTGAATGGGAGTAGAAATACCATTAATTTGAACCTCTGCCTCTGACATCTTCACAAAATTACAGTAATACTATGGGTGTGTTAGGCAGATCCACTGGTGCTGGGATCTCATTGGTGACTACTGACCTTTCAAAAAAACGCCTAGGGAAAATTACCTGGAGGTGTAGTGCTGGAAACACTGAAGGCTAGAACACCCTTTAGAACAAAGCTCTGCAGAATCTAGTTTTTCCATGTGACCTTTCTCACTGTTGGTGCATAGCATCTCAGTACATCTGGTCTGGATCTATATGCATACATCTTCTACACGTGCACAGTAAACCCAACACTTCTAGGACATTTTGAACCTCCTGGGTGTGCACAGAACAAACCACATTGCACATCTGCAGATGGTTTGATACACATGGAGCTGGTTTTCAATATTTTGAGGAATTCCAGATGTGTGGCTTTTTATTGGCAGAATATGACCTGCTAGGGCTGGAGACAGTGGGGAATCCTGGAAAAACACATAAAGTCTTCAAAATCCTTATATAGAAAATCTCTGCCCTAAAATACCAGAACATGTCCAGGAAAACTTAAATACACTGTAATATTTTCATAAAATTTTAGCCCTTCCCTGACTCTCTTCCAGCATCCAGCAGTGGCATGTGCTGTTTGGCTCCTGAGGAACGGCAGATAGGAAAGGTCTCCTGTTTCTCCTCACATGCACAGAGCTTGCCTGCTTAAAGGACTTTAGCTTCCTCCACTATTTTAGAGGTTTTGCAGAAACTTCTACAGTATAACAGGCTTATGAAAAACTTCTCAACAGTTTGTAGGTACTTACAGATGCCTACATAGCAGTCCAAAGGAATAATGTTTGTACGTGTGCCTGACAGTCCCATTCTTACCACATACAGCTCTCACCGCTCACAGCCATTTAACATGGAGAGCAATGGTTCTCTATTCTTGGCTGACCTAAAACCAAGAAAAAATGGTTAAACCCTCTAAAGCTGGGAACACTTGAGGAGTCCCAGCATTTTTTTTATGTGTGTGTCATTCAGCAGCTTTGAGATTTGTAGTCTCTACCACCTAGTGACACTGACATTGCTTCTTGTTGCTACCTACAATTCTCTCTTACTATTGCACAATTTTTTTCTACTAGTTACTGCAGTCACAGCAAATTCAGCTTCAGAAACTCAACGGCAGCTGCCACTACAGTTAAGGAGAATAGAACCAACTGGTGCTTCGAATGGCTTATTCAGAGACCCAGTAAGAAAGAAAAATTACCAGGCTACTTCTATAGCTGTGTTGCTACACGCTGAGACAAAAACAGGATGTAGGGTTTTCATATATAACTTTTGTCCTAGCTAAGGCCACCATGGTACTACAAGAAAAAGAAATAGGAACATGAAGCAAAGGTAGTAAAATGTAAAAAAAACTTTTTCCTGAAGAGACAAACAAACTTGGTGATGCCAGAAGGTGTCATCAAGGACTGTTACAGAATATGTCCTTCTATAAAGGAACACTACTAGAAATTAAAAACAACACCATTATCCTAATTTTAGGTGGTTCTTCCTTTCAGTATAACCAGACAAGAAAAGACAGGAACTGACGTTGCTGTAATAATCTATTTCTTCTGAATTTTTCAGCTCCATATGTGCAGATAATCACAGCGAGAATTGTGGATTTAAAATGCGGCTATTGTCAAAGGGGAAAGGGCATTTTCCTTCCCCCAGTACAGGTCATATTTTTAAGAAAACCATGGTTACAAGCAATTAAAATATGTCATTAACTCACAAGACAAGGGTTTAATTGCCATGAAATATATATGTAAATGCAATTTGCTGCAGGTTTTATGTCCTTGCGCACATATGGCACTTACTTGCAGGGGTTTTTTGGGTTTTAGTGTGAGGATTTTTATAATAACATATATAGCTGGTTGTTACACACTTTATATATCAAATATGACACATATTCTGTGGTACTGTATCGTTTAAAGAAATTATAATCAATGCAATATTTGTTTTCCAGTCTATCCCATCCCAGATCATTCTAGGAACTGAAGAAAATGAGATAACTGTATATAAATGTGTCACCTGTGCTCTGTGTGCCTCTAATACGGTCATCTCAAAAATAACAGGAGGTAGAAAGTGCTGAAAGTGTTCATTACTATTGCAATATTCCGAGCTTGTTGGATTTTTTGATGGCTGTTTTTTTTTCCTTTTTTTTTTTTCTTTTCACTTTTCACAGTAACCCTTATAGGGGAGACTTAACATTTAACAGTGGGTTTCTAACATCTGTTTGCTAAATCAAATAATGTAAGCAAAGTTGTGGCGGGAGATAGTGCATAGAAACAGCAAGGCCATAGAAAAGGGAAAAAAATGCACGCTTATGCTGAAGGATCCTTTTGTTCAGCCCTTTTGAGAAAGACCTCGGTGACCTTAGAAAACCTCCAGCTGCAGCCCGTGAAACTGGGTTAAGAGCCTCAGCCGAGGACTTTGAGAGCCCTCTACAGGCCATCGGTGCCTGATAACTCCAAGGAGACTGATCCTCGTAGCCGTGCTCTGCTCATCTTCATCTGCCTTGATGTGTGGACGAAAGACGTGTTTTATTTGCCATTTATCACAGTGGGGGTTTTGGTGTGCAACAGTAAGCCATCCCTTTAATGATGCATTCAGCTGGCAGCATTGTTCGGCTTAAATAACTACTTGCCAAAAAAGGAAAAGAATTTGTCCTCTCTCTGGATTTGTTATTTCATTAGGGTTCCTCAAGAGAACTCCAATAAAGGATTTGGATCTATTAATCACCCTCCACAACCTTCTCAAGTAATTAGTCTTTAAAAATGTTTGCTACCTCCTTAGTAGTACATAATGTGACGGTACTCGGTGAATCAGCTGAGGTTCAGACTCCCTAACCTTTAGAGGTTTGGCCTGTCTGAGCTCATCAGTCTGGGCTCCCAATTGAACTGAAAACTGCACTTTTTTCATTCTTTCTGGCAGGTTTATAGTACAGCGCCGCTGGACGCCTGCCATGAAGGAAAACTCAAAACATATAAATTCTTCATAAGGCAACGGTAGAAGGTGGCACTGAGAAATAATGCTCTCATGCTGTCAGAGCCGCCGCGGGGGGAGCACAGGGGGAGCGCTCATTCTAAGACAGATGTAGCAACAATTGCTCCTGTTTAACTCCCTAAATGGGTAATCCTAGTTTATGGGGCCCCAGTGATGGAAATCTTGCTGACATCGCTCTGAGGATTGTTTTGGGCAGGGATTATGGGTTCTCAGGAGAGCATTGCAAGAGCCGTGCTGACAATTTCAGATGCAGACCCCTTGGAATAAGCGTAAAATGCAATTTTATTTGGAGATGTGTACATTTTAATGACAAATTTCATGATGAACACAACCGAAATATTTCCAGTTTATTCCATATGAAAACTGGGCAGCTTCATGTTAGAAAGTTTGAAGTAAGCTTCTCATGCAAAAATATATTTGGCACACCAGGTAACAGAGTTCACATGCCTTCTTGCTTTTTCCTGGCATGCTTAGTTCCATTGGCCTTGTTTCTGGTAAATTAAGAAAGCAATTAAAGATTCACAGACCACTTTGGGGACATTCCAGGGTTTTGTATTTGGCATTGCAGAGAGATACTTGCAAGCTGCCCAAGCTAGAGCTGTTTGGAGGTTAAGGATTTCGTTTTTTTTAAGATTCAGACTTCTGCTAGAGATTTTGTTTTTACACTAGCCTGAAAATAAAGTCCTTCACATGATTTTGCAAAGAGATTTGAGCTAAAATGCCCATTGTCAGGTTAGATCCTTTTGCTCTCTTGGTTTAGTTCATAGTTCTCTTCTGATATTTGGCAAATAGACTCAGAAGTGCCTTCTGGCACTATATAGTTTGGGGTTCAGAGGCAGAGGGCAAGGAAATTAATGGTACCAACTCAAATCTATGTTCTTCCTGCATCCATATTCAGTATTCCACCTGAGATCACATTACATTGGCCAGAGAAAAACCGTGTGACTTAGATGCAAATATTCTGGACCAGAATCCTTTAAAATGCAAAATCTCAGTCAAATAAATTCAAACTATGATTACCATTTTTGTCAGTGTGAACTACACAACTGAAAAAGCGACAAGATTTTAAGTAGAGAGACATTAATCCAGTTTAATCTAACGTAAAATACATGGGCTTTTTTTGGTAGGGAGAAAGTTTATCTGTATAAGTTCACCTTTTGCTGTCAGAAAAGTAGAAACACAAAATATTTTCAGATGAGAGTCCATCTCTCCAGTCAAAAGAACTTGTCTCAGTTTCCAGAAATGGCCTCACTTGTAATTCATTTACAGTTTTAAACTCCTCGTGCATTATACGTAGCACTTGCCTTAGTGAGTTATCTCGCTTAATTAAGTTGAGAAAGAGTTCCCAAAAGTCACTAAAAGACAGTGTATTATATTTTGGTATTTCTGGCTATATGGTATATATAGCATAAAAAACAATCAAAAGATAACTGGACACGCCTGAAACTTCAGCAGGAGCCTATGCATTCAGTTTTGGGCCAGAGGCAAGGATTTGTAGAAGGCAGACCTTTCACCCGATAGATCTGTACTACAGATATAAAAGGAAAATCACAATATTATTAGTAGAAATTTATAAATAATTCATAAAACCGAACGAATCAGTGTGTTGCTACAGATCTAAGTAATATGTCTTACAGGCAAATATGAGCTCAAAAGTCAACTCCACCTCATCTGTTTGCCAGGAAACAACAGACTGGCCAGCTCTGTAATGATTGCTTATCACTTTATTAAAAACTCTGTTAAATGATCTTTGTATGCATATGTGTGTTGGTGTCTATTTGTACATACAGTACTCATCACAGCATATCACTACCAGTATCAGAAACTAGTTGTTAAAAGATGTTTGAAAACACCATTCTCCAGATCTTTCTGTCAGGTTTTAGCTGTGACCATGAGCCTCTGAGACAATGGAGTTGTTTTACTTGCCTGTGACTAAAACACTTTTGGGGCTGGTAGGACACAGGATCAGTCCCTGCTAGTAGCTGCGGGATGACTCTTAACTATTTTAGAGAAATAATTGAGTGTCATGCTGCAACGTTTTTGTTTTCTTATACTCATAGATCGGGAATCTTCAGCAATCTTCAACACAAAGCAAGTTAGTGTGCCACGGAAGAAAAAAAAATTAATAAAAATCTTCTGGCCAAGGAATATAAAGTACCAAACACACCAAACCAGGGTGGAAGATTTTTTAATATCTGAAAAACCCTTTTTTTTTTTAAAAGAGTTAATAAACCCCAATTTTCTAACAGATTATATCTCCAAAGTCAAATCAAAATATGGGCCTGCAACACCTGTCAGAGTCCCTTTAAAAATATTCCCCATAGTGATCAAGAAGGATTTGAAGTAATCTCCTTATAGCTGGTTGTAAAATCTCAGTGACTGTGGCAGACATAGGAATTAGCAGGTAACAGGACACTAAACCTTTACAACATTTTTACTTACCTCTGTTACTAATAGCGCTTCAGAAGATGGGGGGGGGATAAAAGGAATAACATGAAATCTAATATCTCTGCTTCCATTTACACAACTTGTTATTCTTTCCCTGATTTAAGCTGTGAGAATAGAAGCTGTTTGTTAATGTTCTGGTTCTCCTTCTGGCTCATGGAAAAGGGCAGACAGATAACATCGAGTAGTTGTGCGGGGATACTGCATGTACTTTTTCACTCTACTGTTTAATGATATTGTGTTTAATTAAAAAATACGTGGTGTCATATTTTCCAGGATATTATTGCTTACAAAAGGGTTCTGCATTACACAATCATATTGCCCATGTCATGTCTCAGACAAACTATGCCAACCTCTATCTGCTTACATCTGTGTTAAGCCCCAAATACATAAATCCGCAGAATATCTCACTTTGGAGCACTGAAATCGTTCCGTAAGGACAGAGAATGTCTAGGACAGTGGAAACAGGACCTGGAGAATCACAGAATGGTTTGGATCAGAAGGGATCTTAAAGATCATTGAGTTCCAGCCCTCCTGCCATGGGCAGGGACACCTCCCACTAGAGCAGGTTGCTCAAAGCCCCATCCAACCTGGCCCTGAACACTTCCAGGGATGGGACATCTATGACTTCTCTGACCAACCTTTTTCCAGTGCCACACCACTCTCAGAGTAAATAAATTCTTCCTAATATTCAATCTAAATCTATCCATTTTCAATTTAAAACTGTTATCCCTCATTCTACCCACTATGCGCCCTGAAAAAGCGGCCTCTCTCCTATAGGCTCCCTTTAAGCACTGTAAGGCTACTGTGAGGTCTCCCCAGAGCCTTGTCTTCTCCAGAAGAAACCAGCTGAGATGCATTCGCCTTCCGCCAAGAACTTGAAGATATCAAAATGTCTTTGTATAGTCAATGTGTATCTGTAGGAAATGTGGATAAATCATCTTAGAACATGGAACTGGTTAAAACAACAGTTATAGAGCCACCAACAACTGGTATGATTGCAAACATTTTTGTTCCCAGGTTTTCAAGAAACCTAACCTGATTTCTACAAACATCATAATCATTTACAAGCATGTGATTTGTCACTCTGATAACGTGTGATTGTCCCATAAGACATGCTTTCCCATTACATGCTGAAAATGGATCTTGCTGTGACTGTTTATTTCGCACTTGCAGTACTTTTCAGTTCCTTGATTGTAAGTTTGGAACAATAAATGAAAAACATCTAATAATGAATGAACTTTCAAATGGATAATTTTTCATACTAAATTATGTTCAGCTGTAGGTTTTTTCATAAGCATATTAAAATATACTATATGGAGGCTAAATACCTATAGTACTCCTCAAATGAAACCAATTTAACACCTTCAGAAATCTGTTTGCGAGTCATATTCTTAATATTATACCAGTTTTACGCCTTTATGCCTAGGAACTATGACAAGTTAAAAAGCCAATTTTAAGTGCTTATTAATACCAATAAATGTGCACTCAAGCTAGGCTGCAGCTGTAAACCCTCATGATGTAATCTATACCTGTTCAATATTCTTTCATGTGTTACTGTTTTCTTTCTATTTAGACTAAAAATGGAAGTTTTATATTAACCCTACCCAAGGAATCTATATAAATGATTGCAATACCTTTATGCTTTTACAATTTTAAGACATTTGCCTAAAAGAAAACTGACTTTCAATTAATATTTAGTACCATTAGTTCTATTGTGTGTAAGCCAGAATAGAAGACATTTTACTTCCTGCAGAAGAAAATCTTATCTGAATTAATCCCTCTTTGGCTGTGTTAATAAATTATGTATTGTTCTTTGATATTAATTTAAATATTGAAAAATAATATTCTTTTTTCCTGAAATATACATACATTTTATTAAAAGCAAAATGTTCCCAAGAGTCAATTTTAAATAAATTTAACTTCCATGAGAAAAATGATTCATCAGAAAAACATTGGTTCCAAGTACTTTTCCAGCTTGGGTTGTAAAGTAAATCTTCTGTGAGTACAATACAGTGGTACATCTTCCATTTGGAAGGAATCCTTGAAACATTTGGTCAGCCACTGCTTTGGTTAAACATATTCACAGAAAATCTACCACAATTCCAGATTAACATGTCTCTAACTAACAAGACAGAAACCCAGGAGTTTTAACTGAGGTAGTTAACGTCCCATTGCAAAAGGACTAAGACTCAACTTCTCAACTAAGACCACTAAGGACTGCAAAAGACAGAATCACAGGTCCGCAAATTCTCTTCTTTTAGGCAAAATAGTGGGTGCTCAGCCTTTATTAAAATGTACTTGCTAAAATTAAGTGCAAAATGGAGGCCAGGAGGGCTAAGACAGCTCTGATTCCCTTTTCTTACTCCCAACAGTGTCATCCAAAATGCTGTAGGCTTATAAAAATGTCCATGCGAGTTTCTGTGTGGTTCATTCACATAGTGGGCATATCCAACTCCTGATGTGCCTAAAACGTGTTAAGCTTAAAAAGACTCTTGAAAAATCTAAAAATAGTAGTGAGTGACAAAAGATGTCATTTTGAAAAGAAGTCCCTCAAAACACCTGACAAATCATGGAGAAGGAGTAGATTCAGATGAAAATATTTCTCTTTGCCTTATCATTGTTATGAATTTTTACTGTAAAAAAAAATATACATATATTTTCCCTCAAATTCCGTAAACACAAGGACTCTTTTCTGCGAAACTTAGAAGGAGAGAACACAATTGTTTTTCAAGAACATTTTAGCCTTAGCCTTTTTCATAAGTCCCCCTACCTTCATCATCTCTCTGAACAACACACAGTCCTTTCTAGTCCTTCTGGCTTTCTGTAACAGTTAAATTCTTCACAAAGTGCTGACCAGAACTGTGGCACAGTATCTCCATGCCAGCTCACTCCTGTGGAAATCTACACAAACACAGGACGCTTAGTAAATCAGAGAGTCTAACTTAAAAAGCATAAAGATGAGTAATACTGATACATTTACAGTACTATTAAGAACGGATTTTCTGATGTACTGCTTTTCCTTGCCCTTACTGTGTGTAAATTGAGGATGTGGCAGGCACAGTAAGTGTGGATAAGTAAAGTGGTTTCCTTAGAAACAATAAAAGCAGAAACTATAAAGCAGAACATCCTCCTCAACAACTGATGTGACTTTCTAATGGTACTGATAACACGGAGAACAGACGTAAGTAGCTTCACTGTTTGTACACAGCACACAGCATAGTTCCCCAAATAGCTGAATTACTTTCCATATAAGATCATAAAATCTAGATAGAATCTCACAGGGCTGCCATTAAGGAAGAGGGCATGACTGTGACGTTCCAATATTAGTATTATAAGCTAAATATAGCAGCCGGCATTTCTGGTGCCCACTTGTGCTCATTTCTTCTGTGATAAGTAATTCATCTCCCTCCTTCCCATTAACAGCTAGCTCATGTGCATTGGAAAGATGTGACCACTGCAGCAAGTATGCTTCTCACAAATCCAGGCTAGAGCTCATACCAATAAGCCATTTCTTTGTCAAGTTTTCCAAAAACACGAGCCCAAATTAGGCATAAGGACAAGCAATTCCTGGAAGTGCTGAATGTCCAACAGCACTTCAGCAGGACTGGGAGACAGGGAGGGGAAAGCAAAGTTTGCATTTATGTAGAAATCAATTTGGCAAAAAAACTTCATGTGCATCTCTGGATGTCACAGGAAACAAGGGACCACAAGTAATTGTACACTGTCCTCTGTGAGCAATGAGTAATGCTTTGTTTCAGTTAAAGGACGTAAATGCACTGACTTCAGATTATTGAGTTGGTTTTATGACTGCTCTGTGTCTCTGCAGCCAAATGCACCATTCAGGGTGCATTACAGTTCTTTACAGAAGTTTAAAATACAATAAATATAAACTGTCAGCTGAAAGTGAAAAATTATATGGAAATCCTGGACACTGAAAAAGGTGAAGCATTATTTCAACGTTTTTACTGTTTTCTAAAACCTTTTGTCAATTCTTTAAAACTGACGTGCAGAGTTGTATGCCACAAAGAGTAATGAAGAGGCACCGGGCTAGGTCTCTGCCAAAAGCTTTGGCTCAGTCCATGCACAGAAACTGGCAGAGGCTGGGATTGCCACAGAGTTTTTGTCTCTCTGATCACAGGAGACACCTGCATTCATAGGCAGTGCTCTCAATGGGTATTATTAAGATCCTGCTCAGTCCTAAGGGTGTTGTTGGAGATACCAAATTGAAGACAAGTGTTAAGAGCCGTCCAAGAATTGTACATGTGCAGCTCTATATCCTAGATTGGCTTGTAGAGATTAGCTGTAACTCAAACAAAATTAAATCTATGAAAGACACAAAAATTATCAAGGTGTTTTTCCAATTTGTCATTCATTGTCCAGAGCAGAGGTGTTCAAAGAGAAAAGGAACGGGCCTGGAAAGATTTAGTACTTGGCTTACCTTTGGGTAAGCCTTACCCAAAGGGGA
>VXBW01004055.1:5650-44319 GCA_013400375.1 Thinocorus orbignyianus
AAAGAGGGGAACAATTCTTATGAGTTTGCCTGAAAAGGTCTTGTACAGATGGGAAATCAGACCATTTGAAGTGTACTGAGCATTTAAATATAGTCTTTGACACCTTAGTGTATGAAAAGGGAATTAGCATAATATTTTGACCATATTTTAAAGGCATGTTTACTGTCTCTAGAAAATGAATTTATCTTTTTACTTGTTCTTACTAGTGAGTCAATATATATTTATTTTCCCTTTTTTAAATAAACCCAGTATCAAGAATAGCCTGGTGTGATGATGGCAGTTCATGAACAAATAACTGGGATTTTTCCCACTTTCTAGTTTATGAAGCCTGTGAACTATTGCCTATAATCTTTATTGTGTTTGTCTGGGACACTTATATCACAGCCTTCACATCCTCAACCATGTTGCAGTCCAGAGACTGGAATATTCATTGGATCAACAAAGAATTTCTTTCACCAATTTTAAATTTACATATGCGGAATTCTTGTAAACTATGTTGTCAAATTCTTGAGCTGTCTAGAACTTCCATGAAGACCTTTGGAAGTCACCTATGTGGTGCTTTCATGGATGACATAAATGCCAAAAAAGGGTTGCCAAAAATTAAAAATTCTTTATATATTTGAATTTCTTCAGGAAAAACCAGAATTCAGAGATCAGATCAGAGAGGGAAAAAAGAGGCTGAAGGATTTTTTTAGTTTTTTTTTGAGGGGGCAGTTCTTTGTCTGTCAGTTGGCTTTGATGGTGAATGACAACCTTTGCTGGAATACATGATAGTGAAGAGACTTATTTTCTCATTGTTTCGGATGACAAAGCCACAAAGGATGCATGAGGTCTTAACTGCAAAAGTTACAAAGAAAACCTTGTTTGCTTTACTAAACTGCACGTGTACAGTAGTATATTTAGAGTTTTCAGAACCTTGCCTTTAAAAGTTGTCAAGCAGTATGCATGCTTAACATATCTGAGTAGTATTCGTATCTGATTATTATCTATTTACTGTATATGATTGAGTGAAAAGCCTGAATCACATATGTGACTGTGGAAGGGGAACGCAGATGAAATACAACATCAACCAAAGGAAAATTATTTTTAAATTCCAGAGAATCCTTTCAGAAAACTTAAATTCATTATCCCTCAACAACTTTCAGTATTGAGAAAAGAAGAAGGCATGAGTCTGCTATTCAAAATAGCATTTTGAAAACTATATATAGTCATATTTTAAATATACAACGAGGAATCATTATTTATTAGAATTTACAGATTCTTTTTTCATTGAGTGTTACCCAACACATCTAGAATAACAGTTTAAATGCAAGCTGAGCAAAATCTTTCCACTACAGTAATTTAGAGCTAGAACTTTATTCAGCGAACTTAAAAAAACTCTGAAATGCACAACTTGCTATTTCTCTCCACAAATATGTTTACATATAGTATCACAGCTGAACAGAATGAACAGCAGCTTTTATTTATTAAGAACTTTATTAAAAAAAAAGGTGGGGTGGGGGTGGGGTGTTCGTGAGGGTGAGCAGCAGAGTGTTCGCTATCTGTGTACTGCAGTTAGTTCTGCTTATGGAAAAATTTGCCAATCATCTAAGAAACCATTCTCTGATGATGCTTTATGTAATTTTCTTAGAGGTACATTTTCCATCTGTGTTTTTTTTATTTTTATTTTTATTTTTTATTTGTTTTCTTTTGCTTTATCAACTACCAAGCTACCAAAATACTTCCTCTTTCATACTGTCCTTCAGAATCTTCACTGTCTCACAGAAGCTCAGAAACCTTCAAAGCTAAGAGGTTCTTTGATACTTACAATAAGCAATGGTAAAATGAAGTCCTTTTGATACACTGATAGAAATTCTTTTACCTTGTTGATAATGAAAAATGAGAGTCTATTAACACTGATTATTTCCATGACACCGATTCATTATTTTTCTTGGATAATCAAATCAAAATTCATCATAGAAAATGACTATTCTTTTTTGATGTGGTAATGATCAATTTCTCTTTCTAATTATTGTCTTAAAATTATCCAGGCCGTACACAAAACTATTTAAAAATTCTTTACCCTCCTTTCTGATAAAAATTCTTAGAACAGAAAAATTATCTCAAGAAAAGAAGATTTGTGTGTAGCTTTGGTATAGATGGTAAGGAAATTTTATCAGGTCCTAATACATAGAAAATAATCTATAAACAGTTTATTACCCTTCAAAGGTAAATTACATACATATTGAATCCACAATAAGTGTGTTTGGTTTTGAAATAAGTGATTAATATCAGAATAATTAGAAAATTTGTATTTCATGAGACGTAAATGACAATCTAAAAAAGTAGGTTTGAATATTTTCTTAATACAACATGGTGACTTCCATTCCCTTTATAACTGATTTCCACAAAGGAGAGCCTGATCACAATTAAGGAAAATTATTACATTAAAGAAAACACAAGAACTCTGTTTATTTGAGAAATTTAAATTCTCCTGCTAGAATCCAAATTCCTGATTCGTCATGGGAAAAGGCATCTACTCCTCATAGTGATTCACTTAATTTAGGCTTGTAATGATAAAATAAAGAAAAAATAAAAAGAAATATATCACCTTTTTGAGGATGATCCCCTTTTCCATTTGTTGAAGCAGTGACAATAACTAGACTACTATTAGACACTTAATCTAAGTGCTAAAGCAGTGATCTAGTTCTCTCTCTTACCAGATTGAGTTTTATTATAACTTCTAGAGTTGTGCCTGACTGACCGTCATAGGTTACTTTTATCCTGGTAGTCTATCAGCAAACAGAAAAACAGGAGACACAGCATTCAAAGAGGTGGTCCTTTTCCTGTCAAAATAAGTGAAAAGAAAACTTCTGCCCCTTTCAGGAGTTCACTTTTTTTTTTTTATTGTGTATGGTTAATTTGGTACTCTCCCAATTCTCTTGATTTTTAAACTCCCCTGTGAATATTTAGGCAGCTGAAAGAGAATTCAAAAATTGTTTTCTTATGGAACAACAACATAAATACACTGTACCTTGGTGGTTTTTTAAAGAAGGCAATGGGCAGGACATGGTGGGCAGCAATAGCCATTATGTCATTTATTGATGTAAAACCCCGATGTGCACCATATGGTTTCTTTCCAGATAGTGTATGCAGTTAGAGTCTGCAACTCCAGTTGCCTTTGAGAATAGCAAAATACAAGACTAATTTGACAGCTTTGGAGCATCACCATTTAATTTTCTTGTTGGGAAGTTCTTTCCTTACTCAGTTCTGGGATGGAGTTAATCCTTCTCAAATAATCCTGTTAGAGGGTATTTAAAAGCCATAGTCCTACATGAAGATGAGGAAAATTAGAATTAATCAAATACTGAAAATATTTTCATGTATTTACATTTAATGAAACAAACACAAACCTACATGGTTCCATGTATAATCATACAGTCTTTTCTACATATTTGTGGTTATCAGTGTCTTAAATTTTAATAACGGTTCTGCCAGTATGTTAGTCTATACAGCAACTGTTGCATTTTGCAACAAAAGGCACATAGAGAAAAAAAGTTAGAAGCAATTCAAGTCAATGAAGTGTCCACAGGGCAAAGAGCAATTAAAACTATTTTAATTAGCAGAAAAAGAATTAATATTGAGAAATATCAAAAATCAAGGTAGGGGGAAGTATATGCAGAAGAGATGAAAGCAAGTGGAAATGGGTTTATTTAGGAAAAGCCACAGGTGCTGTGAATAAAAGGCAAGAGTGTGGATAAATTACACACAGATGACAAAGCAGAATTTTCTGAACCTCAAAATGGCTAACAATGGGTAGAGTTACCTAACTAAATGTCAGTTCTGCATCCTTTCTAATTTTACCTTTTTTCTCATGTATAAATACCTCTTAAAAAAATTCCTCTATTGTCATGTAAAATAGCTGGAGAGAAGTTTTTTAATTGCTGTTACTAAAGCAACTAATACAATACAAAGTGAAGTTGTACTGCTTCTGTGTTTCTATATTAGATGAATTTTGTTTCATTTGTACAGTGTAGCACACCTTCTTAGGTCTAAACAGAAATAATAGAAGAATGTATTATATAATTTATTTTTTACAGGATTGAATGACTGGCAGCCCATATGTAAGTAGCTTTTTTTTTTTCTGCTGATCAAAAGTGTCTAGGAAACAATGAAAATAATACACTGTTACAACTGATATTCTAGATTGCAGACACAGCAATGCCAAGGAGCAGCTCATGCTTTTTAGGAAGAATGATGGCTTTTAACATTGTCAGCCCACTATTAAACTTCTATACATTTGGAAATCTTACCTCTTTTCTTTAAAACTATCAGTCTTTCCCAAGAAAATGTAAGTGCCAGATTAAACATGTTTTACCTATTCATTGGACATGTTAATCTTGACCCAAATTTTATCATATCTAAAACTGTCAGTTACAGTATTGGCATACCATTTTCCTTGTACTCTGTTTGAAACTACTGGGAATTTCGGTGTTAATTCTCAAAAATTGTGTATCTCCTCAAGAAAAATAAATACTGCAATAGTAGGATGCTAATAAAAAATAGACAGGAAGTGGTACATGTTCAAAATGCTCTTCAGTGCTGGTTCTGCAAATGGTTCTTTTGTTCTCTTGTGGTTACTTCCTTCCTTTTTCTTTCTAATTTGTCTATAAATCCGCTCCAAATGATTTGCTATGTGTAATGCTCTGATGATAAACACTCCTCAATAAATCCTTTTTCTCTGATCTAATGCATCTCCCAGGATCAATAGAGTCCTGAACAGCAATTCAGAGTCACTACAAATAATAATGCTTTCTAAATATAGAACTATATTTTGAAGTAGCTTTTCTCTCTTTCAAGCTGGACTGAAGACTATATAAAGTTACACCATTAGAAGCACAGGAAAAAAGATCCTAAAACGCATGCTCTACACATTCACTGATATAGGTGAGGGCAAACTCCTTTAAATTCTAGCTGCTGTCTGATTTACTCAAGCATGAGACATTACTAACTTTGCTTAATCTAGCAAAACTATGATAATTTTCAACTTAATAAACATTAAAGATGGTTCTTTAATGTCTGCCATACATACTTAATTATTTTATATGCATTTAAAAATATAATGTATACAGCAGAATTCAGACAATTTGTTTCTGTTCTCTGAAATATGTATTTATTCTTGTTTTCCAAGGTATCCTTTTATTGGAAGCTTAAAATACATTGAAAATTAGGCTGGCTGGCTTTGACACAAAACCAAGAAATCTGATTCTTCCTACTCTTCTGTATATCTTAGGTTTAAGAACAGATAAGCTAAGTGGTCCATTCAAGTGCTTGCCATGTCCTTAAGGGAGAGGAAGGGAAAGAAAGAGCTTGTTATATGGTATTATCTCTTGTACTTCTGAGCGACTGAAAACATCCACAGGCCCATACTTGGACAGACAGTATTGTTTAAGTTTCTCAGGAAAAGATATAAATAAAAAAGAAAATCAGTACAAACATATAAACCCACCAACTTCCATTGTTCCCTTTCCTTCCTTAATCAAATGAGTAGTATATATCTAAAACAATTAATAATTAAAATGATTGAGCATAGTTTTATCAAAATGTGATTTAGTGTGCATGTATCTCATTTAGGGAGGCTAACTAACTAATGAAAGCCAAAGCATAGATAAGCAGCGTAGCATATCCACTTCAGACAATGTCTTGAAGAAAACATTGTTTCTGGCTGAAAATTTCAGGGGAGCTGTTTCAAGGCTTAGAAATCTGAACTCGTCCATTGTAAGACAGATATCTAGTTCACAGAAAACAAGCAGTAAAGATCTATTAAGTACTATCTGAAGCACTAGTAGCAGGGTTTGTGCAGGTGTTTCAAGAACATGTCTCTCCTCTCATGATCGTGTCTCCAGAAACGAGTAAGGCAGTGTACTCTTTCGGTGGAAATTTAATGCTTTTTTTTTTTTTCTTTTTCACCAGCAGAAAAGCATTTTCAGTGCTTTTGCCTCCTTGATGTGTTTATGACTTTTACAGAACAACTTGCACGTACAGACCTAGACAGGACACGTATGAAAATCAAATAAAAGCAGCACAACTCACAATGGAAACAAATGTAAGCAGACAAGGGCAGGAGATCACGTGAAGACAGTGTGCACATGAAGACAGGCTTTGTTATCACTGAGAGAGGCTATCATATGCTCAGAAAAAAATACGTGATATTGTAGGACAGCTATATGCCAGAGTTTCATATGCCAATGTATGTTTTATGTTTGCATGTGTGCATCCTCTCTTATTGTTTGTTCATATGATTTGATAACAAAATTACAAACACTCTAGCTTGATTGAATTTGAGAGACACATACAAGAGATGCCTCACGTGCATCCTGTTGCACTGGCGACTAATTTACAACTGTTCTAACTACTTTTCACAATTAATCCATGACACTGTAGAGGTAACATTCTTTAGGTAAGGTAGCTTTCAGTAGAAAATAGTTTCAATGTGGTTTTTAATATTCTGTCTTTGAGGGCCTGGCAGAGTTTGCTAAAAACCTCCAGTACCATTATATTGACTCTTGGTGTGGAGTATGTTTTCTAGTAAGACAGTTGCATTTGTAAGGTGAGGAGCTCTATTGAGAGTAATTTAGATTATAGAGTGCTTTAGAAACATGATTGTTTCTAAGTAGATAGGCCTTAAAAGAGAGAGTAAGTTTTGAAGTGATTGAATATTTCAGTAACCACCTGGGAATTAAAATATGTAATTTTAAAAGATTAAGAAAAAAGAATACTATAAGAGGGTACATTTTGCTTGCCTAATTTTGCTTGCCTAGTTCCATAAATGTCAGTAACTTTTTTTCAGTGCAGCTAAACTTTCCCCCACCCCACTACAACTGGATTTGGAAAACAAGGTACAGATAAAGACTGCCATACAGGCAAAGACCTCAAAAATCCAAATCAGAACAGTTGTGAAACTCCAATAAAAAGTATTATGGTGCGGTGGAGAATTTTTTTCCTTTTTGTGTACAGGGAGTAAAGAAGCAAGTGTTACATGGACCAGCTCCTCAACTGGTGTAAATCAGCCTAGCTGAGCTGATGATATTGGGGCTACACAAGTAGCTCTAATCTGTAGAGCTGTTGTAATGCACATATATATATAAAATAAACAGTCTTGTTCCACAGGTTTCCTTCTTTTCTGGTCTCATGAATATTTACTTTTTTGCTATGCAACCTGGTCAAGACTTTCAACCACAAAATTCTGTCTTTGTGAGTTTTGTCACTGTGTAGCACTAGCTGAACTTTTCAACATATTCAAAATAAAAAAAACTAAAAAAATTAAAAGTTGAGAGAAGCCATGTTGTTCCAAGGATTGGATTATCAAGAAAATTAAGTGATTTTGAATTGTAAATGTGTCAGACTTGGCTTCAGTATCAGTTCCCTGATATGTTCAAGACCAGGCTGGATGTAGCTTTGAGTAACCCGATTTCATAGAAGGTGCCCAGGCCCACGGCAGCGGGGTTGGAACTCAACGATCTTGAAGGTCCCGTCCAACCCAAACTGTTTCATGATTCTACAAACTATTCCTTTGCACAATCTTAAGTACAAGTGTATTTACACATATTGGGATACATGACAACATTTTGGTAACAGGCAGGCTGAGGGGTGGTCTTTGTCAGAAGACACTAGGAGCAGCCCCTGGGTGGGAAATAGCTGGTTCCAGCCAAAACAGACCCAGCACTGGCCAAACTTAAGCCCATCACCAGCTCTGGTGGCACCTCTGCCACAAGATTTAAGAATGGGTTAAAAACACTGTGTGGTAGTTGTGAGAGAGAAAAATGTGAAACATCCCTGTAGACACCAAGGCCAGTGGGAAAGGAGGAAGAGGAGATGTTCCAGGCAGAGATTATCCTGCAGCCTGCAGAGAAGACCATGGTGTAGCAGGTTGTCCCCCTGCAGCCCTCGGAAGACCCCATGCTGGAGGAGGTGGATGTTCCCTGAAGGAAGTTACAGTCCATGGAGAGCCCATGCTGGACCAAGATTCTGGCAGGAACTACAGCCCACACAGTAGCAGGCTTTTCGAAAGGAGATCCTGTCTGTGGGGAACACATGCTGGAACAGTCAGTTCCTGAAGGACTGCATCTTGTGAAAAAAAAAAAGTGGTAGAATAATTCTTGAAAAACTGCAGCACTCGGAAAGGACTCTCACTAGAGAAGTTTGGAAGGGCTTTATCCTGTGGGATTAATTTTGCCTATATACATACAACCCAGTGCAGCCCATCCAGTAAATCAGAGGATGAAGTCAAAGAGCACATAGGCCTTCAAGCTCCCTCTTGTCTGAGCTTATGTGGCCATGTAAAGCAGCCCCAGGACTCCTCACATTTGAGTAGCCGGAGCCTTTTCAATTGCCCACAGAAAAGAACAAGGGCACATTATATGGATAGTTTTAGGGTTTTGTAATGGAAGTATTTTTTACTTGAAAATGGAATATAACTACTGAAAGCATTTTCGCAAGCCACCAAATGGCTACTGCGTTGAGGAACTTGCCATCACTGCAGATCTGATCAGCTTGTCTCAACTTCATTTTGTTCATTTGCTTCTAAGCAAGCTTGTAAACACTGACATTAAATACTAATCAACAATGAAGATCATTCTTCTTTAGTGGAATAACTTTCTCAGGGTTAATGTCATCCTTACCTCTACATGTGTAATCTAAGTTGTTTATAAATTTGACCAAATAAGATCATATTTCTGTTCCAGATGGTTACACCTCTTTAATGCGAGAATGGTAAACAAGGAGAGAGGGAGAGTGTCCTTCTGGAATGTTGGAGAACCTTGAAGCAGAAACTGCAAGTAGGAGGTGTATGAACATGTAATCTTTAGAAGCCTAGCCAATTAGTGTGTGACAAGTAGGCATAATTTACAGTAAGTGTATAAATATCTGAGCTATCCGAATAAACGCTGGAGCTTGCTTTATCACTCATATTGAGTTGGCCGCATGTCTTCCCGGGCCCCTCCCGACAGGAGGCAGCCTAAAAAAATACACAAAACAAGAATTTGCTTATTTTTGTCTTTCTTTACTTTTCTTTTTTTTTCTTCTTTTTTCTTTTTCTTTTCTTTTTTTTTTTTTTTAAAGGGCTTTCTTTTATTTGAATCTATTTGAATTTTCTTGGAATTATTATCTGTAATGCAACTGTGATCACAAATATTAGGCACAATTAGAACTGAAATGTGCTAGATGCTACCCAAAAATGACGATGAAGTGCCTGAAATTTCCATTCCAAGCAGAGAATACAGGAGTATTCTTTTCATGCTTCTCTTAGGATCTCTTGTCGCTTGCATTTGTACACCTGAAATGTCAATCATGTGAACATTCACAGGAAGCAGATATTAAATGATGCAAGAATAATTAAATATTTTTTTTTAATATAACAGATATATGTGCAACCAGTTCAGCTTCTGAAAGGGGACACATTCAAAATGAAAACATGCCATCATTTTTAATTGGCAGTAACTAGCTGAGAATTACTCTTAGGTGTAGTGAATTCTCTGTTCCATTAGTTCTTTACATCTATTTGCTTTCTCTTTCTAAAATCTGTTTTATGTCTCAGGCAGAATAGGCAATCAGCTTCATCAATTCTGTGTTAAACAGAATTCCTCATGAGAGTGACACAGTGTTCATTCTGATCTTAAAGGCTAAGAATAAACAGATTCTATAAATTCCAAATTTTAAAGGGAATAATTGCTTAGTTACACTTTGGAAAATAAAATCCTCTTGATATAAGTAATGGAATAAGGAACATAAGGGAAGATGGTGTGATATCAAGGTGAAGAATGTAGGAACACATAAAAGAAGAAATAAAAAAATTAATGGAGTTCTGGAGTCCGTGGTAACTGCATCTCCTGGTCAGTGGAGCAGAGGCTTAGCTTCTCTATCACTTTTCTGACACATTTGGATGTGGTCAAATATTTGCTGCAGAGCATTCATCCATTCTGACCTCATTTTGGACCTGGCAACGTAATTTAAAATGATAGTTTTGGGAAAAAAAGCAGGAAAGTAATAAAAATTGCAGCCCAAGTATCTACACTATGGTTTCACCAAGATGAAAAGAGTAATTGATCGTGTTTCTGTTGTATTTCACTGAGCACAGCCCTGTTACTGGTTGGATCCTACTAAAGAACAAAGAAACAAAGAGATTTTAAACAGATTAAGAGGAGTTTTGCCCTCCTCTTTATCCCAGGGTGGCCTAAGATTTCAGCAGTAAGGCTTTTGTTTAAACTTGCTTGTCCTCTGTGATCAAAGACTCAATCACAAACACAGTGCCCTCAGGTAAGTTGAAGTGAAGAATATGGGCAGGAGAGACTCTTGTTCTGAAAGAAAAACAAAACACAACACCTTTGTCAGATTTCAAAGGTAGACTTTGGGATAAAGTCACTGTCCTGGTTCTGACCAATCAGAAAATGCAGATGATCCTCCCCTCCCCCTTTTAGGTAAAAAAGAGGAGAGGAAGAAATTAAAGAGATTCAGGAGTTTAGGAAAAAAACAACAAACCAAAACAAAAGCAAAAAGCAAAACACCGCCCCCNCTATCGAAGAAAGAGAGCCATGGAAGAAAAAGGGGAGTTGACCCTATCATCCCTCAGCTTTTATACTGAGCATGATGCGGATGGGATGGAATACCCCTGTTGGTCAGTTTTTGCGTCACTTCCCCTGTCTGTCCCTCCTTGCAGGTGGGACCCCTGTATGCTTTTCTGCTTCCGACCCTCCAATGTGGCAAATAACCGAATTACCTGACCTTGTTTGTTCTAGCAATAAGTACAAGCAAGGACCTGTTTGCATACCGTTCCTTGGTATAATCAGGTCTTATTACTGAGATGAAACAGTTTTCTGAACAATGTGCTGTTAATTTCAGAGTTTAGTTACTTGGAAGAGGTCCAGCTAAGAAAGTAAAATTGTAAAACAGAAAATTGCTTCATTTTAATTTAAACCAGGACAACCACATGGCAAATGGTAAAAGAAATGGAAAAACGCTTTTCCCTCAAAGCTTAGCATTTCTAAATATTAAAAAGTACAAACACAGATGAGGCTACAGTGGTTTTCAAGGCTATATGGCTGCAATATGAAATATATATTCTTTGAAAATTTAGAATTGAATTTTCTTTAGAAGAATCTCAGATTACTGGTTTTCCTTCTTTTTTAAGTTTGTGTATTTTCTTTGAAGAGAAACAGCATGCCATTTTCACATATAATAAATCTGTTTTGGATAATTTCAGTTCTTATATATTACTTGGTTAATACCATTAGGAAATATTCATTATTTTATATTCTTTATGGGTCATCTGGCCCACACTTATCTCCAAACAAAAGCAAATTTTTGTGCAAAAGCCGGAATTTATCATGCAGATTTTCTTTCTTACACGACCACAGCCATGTTTCGGGTGACTTATCCATGTACAACACTATGTAATAGTAGTTAATTCAAAATGATCTCTCAGTTTTACAGTCTACAAATTTACACTCCTATTTTCCTGTTCCTTGTTGCTCTATATTGCCAAATGCCTTCCAGGTTTACTATGGTTTATCCCTAAGAGAGGTCTTATAACATGTCTCAGAACTGCTTGGTCAATATCACTACTCATAAAAATTATATTTCTCCAAGAGTCATAGCTTTTTCATTCTAATAACATTTCCCCTTGAACAAGTGAGAAAAAGTTGTTTGTTTTTTTTTCTGTTATCACAGGAAGGGCAACAAGATTTAATTAGGCACCCATGGTTTTCAATCAACCTTTAAAAAAAACATATCTTCCATGGGTTTTTTATTAATGAAAGAATTTCATGATGAAGTATTCATACTGGGAACTGATAATTTATACTTTCCCAATGGGAAATTTCAGGATTTTTTTGCACATAACCAATTTGTTCATAGGTTAAAAAAATCCTGAGCTGCATGGGAAAAATACAGAGCAACTCTTGTAGATCGAAACTTGCTTGACGGCAAAGGGATATACAAAAACTCTTGTAATTCGGAAGAAACTTCATTATTGAAAATAATGAGACCTTTTCCACAACACAGCTCATTATCCTCAACAAAGAAGAGGTGAAATCCTTGAGGTATACTACTGAAAAGTCTTTTCTTTAAAGGCACTTTTCAACATTTTAAAATAGAAAATAAGCTGCCAGTGATAGATTCACCAGTAAAGAAAAAGAAAGAAAAGTCCCTTGACTTACACTTATAGCAGCCCATGGGAAGCTCACTGACATGATGTAATTTGACCACTCTTTATTAAAAATTTAAGTGCTGATATATAATATTTTAACAGAGTAGAACTGGAGTGCTTTATATTTTTAAAAGTAATTGATTTTCAATTAATTTTTACAGACATTGGGATTTAGAGAAACATCAGAGCAGAGAACAGGCTCAGTGAGAATCTCATTCAAATCGCTCAATGAAAACACACATGCCTAAGTACTGCAGTCACTCCCAGAAAGTAAATATATGCTCACTGATTTTAGAATTCAATGTCATCATTATAAAAACTTTTATTTTGACACGTCCATTTGTGGGCTTTGCAATAACTGGAGACTAGGCACAAGAAGGCAATACAAAATTTCTGGGTTTGTGTATCAGGGTGACATAAAATGTAATGATGGTTTGGTACGTCCCAGTTCAGTAACAAACTTTCTCCAGAGATAATCACCAACTACAATCAACAATAATGAAGAGAGAAGTTTCTTTTTACCTGTACTATCACAGAGAATCCCATCACACTGAAATCTAAGCAATGTCGCTTTCATCATCTTAAAAAAACCCAAAAACACCAAACATCAAAATAACCCCCAAACAACACAACAAACTCCAAAACCAAAACAAAATCAAAACCCCAACAACCTAAACCTCCAAAATATCAAAGTTTTATGTTGAAATGACAGCCAAGACATACACAGTTCTTTGCTTCAGCTGCTGTAATGGTAAACTCCCTCTGGCATCTGTTAAAATAATTATATAGTTAGTTTTCTTACACAGTATTTAGCACTTTATATCTCCTCAATGAGTCTTTGCTGAGTTATCAGGTAAGCTAGTGTTCTTGATTAAAAGGGAAGCTCTTTAAAAATCTTAGGGGGTAAAGGAGTGGTGTTGAATCACATTTCAGAAGCAGCTAATTGCTTCTTTTCACCAAACATGCAGTTTTAGATTTCCTAAATATGTTTTCAGATATTACAATGATCTTAAAATGAAGCTTGATCTCTGCTTGTTTTGAGGGAAAAGATGAGAGGACTCTTTCAGAATACGTTTATTTTAAAATATGTTTTTATTCTTTAAATCTGTTCCTTCTATTTATTCATTGGAAATTTTACAGAACATAAAGCTTAGCTTAGTTCTTCACATTTGGATGTTCAGTTATAAAATATATTCTCCTATATAAATCCACAGCATGTTCCAGAGATAAAGACTGTAAAAAAATAAAAACAAATACAGAGCACCAGTTCCAGTTTGAGGAGTCCGGACATTCAGATGATACCAAAGGCCTTGGAACTTGTAATAACAGAGTGAGGTTTCCTGAATTATGCCAAAGTTTGTTTAGTGTTGATATGCTATTACAAGTCCTGCTACCTTAATTTTTTCCTTAATCAAAATATTATAAATATATATTATTATTAAATATAATAAAATAGGCTCAGGTATGGCATTTTACATAATGTGCAGTTTCATTTGTATGAGGGTGACAGTGATGACAAATGAAGTAAACATTAACCAACAGCAGTCTTTCATTTGAATATAAGTTGGCACTGCAGTCACACCCATCTGTCCACTCAGGCTGTGGGAAAATTTATTTTGCCCTGCTACAGTCTTTTTTTAAAAATACCAAATGCATTCCTTTCTCAGACTCAGAAAACAGGACTTTTTATTTCTGTTTTAGAAAGAGAGAAAAATGCCTGATATATTTAATGTTGTATAAAATCAATTACAAATTGTCCTTGATTAGTTAATTATCATTCCAAACCTGCCAGTAAAACCACACTTCTTTTTGCATACCAACACTACAAGTTGACCATCTACTCCCATAATTCCTCTCTTTTTTGCTAACTCAGGGAGCAGCAATATGGTAATATTGGTATAATGATAAACACTAATTTTTTCTCAAACTCAAAATCAAGCAGGTAGATGCAGCTGAAAAACATTTTTCCCTCAAAAGCAGCCAGACCAGAGCTGATTACTGATATTATTTCTGTGCGAAACAAGAGGATCTTAGCTTCTGGTGAGCTTCAAAGTATACAGAAGATGCAGTTCTCGCTGTGACCATACACTAGTTTTGTACACCACCTTTGCTTTATAGACCACGGACCTCAGTGCTTGCTACATCTTTCATATATATCCTACATTAATTTGAACAAAGTGTTTGCTACTCAATTTTCTTCTTTTTTATTTGGTAACAGTAAGGGCTTTCCCACACTTTTTCCTGGTTACTTCATTTTCCACATTTCCTTGCTTCCACTTTCCAAACATGCTTTTTGCCTAAGAAATTTTCTCCTTCATGTTTCAAAATCCACTGGCTCCAAAGTAATACTGACTTGCAAAGTCACATGTGAAGACACACCACAGCTATATAACCTCAGAGTGCTCAAAAGGCTGTAACCAGTGTGAAGAGAAGACTGAACCAAATTCTTCCCCCAGTAACATAACACTAGAGATTGGAGAGAGGATGGAGTAGCAGTGCCTTTAACCAGAATTTTCTGTAGCAATTGAGGGGTAATTGTGTTTCCTCCAACTCTTTTGTTTCTGACTCAGGTGCTTTCACATAAAAGTCTTTAGTAATGAGGTAACATCCAGAAAATAATTTGTTCTTCAAAAAATGTTCTTCGAAAGCACTTACATAAAGAGGATAAAAAAGCTGAACACATATAGGAGAAAAGGCCTTCTTAATTTTTAAAGTGTTAGTGTATCATTTACAATTTAATTCCTGTTAAGGAGAACTAATACAATCCACTGCAAGATTCATATTTAAGGAAATGCTTAATAAAGCTGCAAGAATACCTGCAGTGGAAACTATTATGTGAAACACAAAAAATATATATAGAAAAAGAGTAGCAATTGAAGTCCTTTAGTAAAAATTCTTCTGTCTTTTACAGGTGTTTTATATTTAAGAAACATTTGTAGAGGCTATAGTTTTGTTATGGATTTCCTGATAATGATAATAATAATACGATGTTATACTGTCCCTGAATCTCATAATTAATTTGCCCCACTTCTTTTACTGACAATTTGTTCTTTTCCTTATTATCTACAGAAATTCCTCACTAGCAGCGAAAAATTCCATTTCACAGTTAATATTAAACACATAAATTAATATGTATATGCAAAGCTTATTTCTCATACATTTTTATAACAAAAATGAAAATAAAAAGATCAAAGTAGCCATATTAATACAAACTCTAGGCTCATCCTGCATCTTAGTCCTTCTGGCAGTCTAGATGATTTTGATTGCAGAAGATATCTTCATACCGGTTCCACATTTAGCCTAGGTGTGTGTCATACAAAAATGCACTAAAGAAAAGGAAGTTGTGACTTACCAAGCTTTTAACTAAGACACATTGAATACAAGGTATTGAATTCACTATTCATCACTATTTATCAGTGGATGTAACTCATTCAGTGAAGTAAAAACATGGAGCTTTACAAGACCATATATGACTTCATGTGAGTACGTTAAAACACAGGAATCACAATCAAAAATACATTCCAGATTTCTAGTTAATTATACTTTTACCATCTTGCACTATATTTGTCCCTTTAATCTTCTCATTTTTTTCATCCCTAGTTAGCACAGTATCTACTTTCAAGTGAAAATACAAGGGAATTCTTTTACTGCTTCGTTAATCAGTAATGAATGAGTGAGACAGGTCAGAAATCCTTGTAGTATTTTCTCCTGCTTAATTTTTTTCTTCCTCATCTTTCTTTCTCTGGGTAGTGTTTTTATTTTTCCTTTTCATCATAGATAGATAAAAAGGGTTTTTTTTAAAAAGAAATTGAACACTTTATACTCTACTTTTCAAAGACAGTTTTTGTACACCCACTGTTCTATAATATAAATAACAAAATATTTTCCTGAATTTTCACTACCGCCACTAAAATCCTTCTTGTAACTTTAAAGTGCGTTCCTTTATTTTGATTTTCAAGCACTCATTTGTACCTTTGTTGTTCGTTCCTTTGCAGGTTGTCATACACTCAATCTTTCTGTCTTTCAGTGATCCCCGATCTGAGATCTGTCTCCATTTCTTCCGTTGTCCTCAAAGCACTGACACTTCACTTTCTGCAGTATTTCACAGACATAAAAGAAAACACCACAGGTAGCTTATAAGAAACAGTGGTTCCTGTTGGCAGTAGGGAAAAAAATGAAGAAAGCTTACAAAAAACCATAGGTCAAGCTCTGTGCAAAGGGAGGTCCTACTATGTACCATGGTTTTACTTTTCTGTAAAACAGATTGGTTAATTAGGATTATCTTCCCTCAAAACTTCTCTCTATCACAGCAGGACTTTTTCTTCATGGGTATTCTGGACAACTGTGTCAGATTTGTCCAGCTGTAATTTCCATCTTTAATTGAAACTAGAATAAAATGAAGTAAAAATCTTTTTGAAGTTGTTACTTCCTTTCTAATGACTATTTCCACGTAATAGTTCAGAATGTGCAGAATGTCCTTTCTTCTCCTTGCGCTTTATGCTCAGGCAATGTCATTCTAACATTCAAACAGCAAAAAGCACCTCTGATTCTCATAAACTTAGGCTTTTAAGATACAAATACGATCCCACATAAACTCTTTTTAATTTTTTCCCTAGAGTATGTGTAGAAAATGCCGGATGGCCAGACTACCACACCTCCAATATCAAAAATCTCACTTACTCACCCAATTTTCAACATGATTATGAATGCCATATTGATAAGAATTTGTAAAACAGGGACAGAACAACGTAAGGCAGGACTTGTTCCCACTACTTGGTCCTAGCTATTGACCTGACTATATACACTGCTATATACCCTGCAGTATTTAATTTAATTACACCTAGTTAGAGTTCTAAATACCTGGAATCCAAATAGTCATCTAAACTAATTTAGGAAAGGAGAGATTGTTGTAGTTCAAAAGGACAGAACCAGACAAGGACTTTTGGATAAAAATCCTAGCAGCACCAAACACAGATAACCGTCTAACCCTACCCCAACTCTGAGACAATTACAATCCCCTGTGTAACTGTACTATGACTGGTATTTTATCAAAGCTTGTGTTCCGCTTTCTTCCAGTGCTACTACTTGGTTTTCAACAAAAACATCTAAATTTTTGACATCCCAGTCATGGTGTATGCAGTCCAAATAAAGGTACCCGTTCTTTTTTTAGAATTATCAGCCAATAATTCAGATAGTTGCAAAAGCCTAAAGTTTCTATTTCTGATTTTTCATTACTTAATATGCTTTGTAAGTAACACCTAAAACTTCCTCCAACTTTATTCTTGGATTCTAGCTTTTGCTGTTTCTGCTAGGAAAACGTGACATGTTTTCACTCTGGAAATGTCATTGCAGTTCAACTGTTCCTGTTGATTTTAGATTTTAGCAAAAGATTTGGAGCAATTCCTGCCCAGTACTGAACATTCATCCATGGGACACCACAGTTTCTTCTTGTATGTATGTCTGTGATAATGGCTAGCAAGGCCTACTTTTTTAAAAACTTGTTTTCTGATTCCCTGTTTCATTTAGGTCTTCCTTGCCACCATTTTACCTGTGATTACTCAGCTTCCTCTTCTATCCACATTATTGTTTCAGCATGTGCTTGACCTTATTTTTTCTATTCAATATTTTATCTACAGCTGTGTCATTTTAATTTTGATATTCCTGCTAGTGTGTTCATTCTACAAATCTTTCTAATTTTTGTTGTTTTTTTCTAAGTCATTTTAACGTAACTGTTTTTATCTTGAACCATAATTAGCTGAAAACATATACAGACACCTGGGGAAGTTTTATTTCAATTATTTGCAGTCTTTTCTCTTGCATGTGAAGAATTTCTTCTTTCCTTTAGCCACTATTTCAAATACTTTTTTTGCTCCCGGAGATAACAGTAGACACCCATTGATACTCAGTCATAGTTGATTTGCTCTTAACTATAACCTGCCTTCCCCTTACTTCCCATGACAATTAGTTCTGTCACAGACACACAGACTTCAGTAGTAAAATTAATTCTGGGAGACACAGTTCTTGTGATTTTCTTATTTCAGTCAAACTTGTCCCTACAACATTTCACCTTTTGCCTTTGGTCTTAGTTTTCAAGTTAAAGAGAGAAGGCTAACTATTCCTCCTTGTATTTTTCATAGAGCACCAAGGGCTGGCTGCTAGTCACCACCAGGAACACCCAGATCTGGGGTGATGGGGACAGTCTGGGCAGCCTGGGTGTGATGTTCTGAGATTTACCTGGAAATTTGAGGTGCGTAGCTCACTAAAGGAATATTGCCTCATTTTTCTGAGGGCCAGTGGTGGGCTCTTACAAAATCAGTGAACAACCCAGAGTCTTCCATAATCATTCCTAAACTTACCCAAATCTAGGCTGCACATTTATATAATCACCACTGTGTGAACAACCAATTGCAGCCTCTTGACGCCATGCCTTATCAACCTGGGCAACGCAGATCCTGGGCTTCCCACAAGTAGAGCTCACACCTGAAGTCAAGTCTGTGGACATTTCACACACATGGTAAACTTGCATTGACATTTTCCACAATTTTACAACTCAATTCATGCAGCTATTTATTTATATTTTTTTATCTAAGGGTAAGCTCTCCAAAACCAACTGATACTGAAGCCAAGTCTGACACATTATCCAGGAAAGCGACATCCACAACTTCTCTGGGCAACCTGTTGTAGCGTCTCACCACTCTCACACTAAATAATTTCTTCCTAATTTCTAATCTAAGTCTCCCCTCTTTCAGTTTAAAAGCATGACCCTTTGTCCTATCACTTCACTCCCTCAGGCCTCATGAAGAACCACTTCCCAGCTCTCCTTTGACTCCCTTTAAGTACTGGAAAACCTCTGTAAGGTCTCCCTGGACCCTTCTCTTCTCCAGTCTGAACAATCCACTCTCTCAACCTGTCCTCTTTGTGCAGGCGCTTCTCTGATCATCTCCACTGCCCTCCGCTGGACTCATTCCAACAGATCCATGTCCTTCTTGTGTTGAGGGCTTCAAAGCTGGACAGTGCTCCACGTGGGGTCTCATGAGAGTGGAGTAGAGGGGTAGAATCACCTCCTGTGACCCACTGTTCACACTTTATTTGATGCAGCCCAGGATATGTTTGGCTTTCTGGGACGCAGACACACATTGCTGACTGATGTTGATATTCTTATCCACCAGCACCCCCAAACCCATCTCTTCAGGGCTGCTGTCAATCAATTTAGGTAATTATTGCACAACACTCAGCTCCGTGTGAAATACTACATAGTATTCACATACTAAGTGCATAATTGATAGTGCTGTTTACCTACTTTCACACCTGAGAAATACAGCCCTGAATTAAAAATGTGGGTTTCGAGCATGGAGAGATTTTCTGTGTTTCAGTCTTTTATTTTTTTCTCCTCTTATTTGGTTATGTGAAAATACAGTTTCAGTGTCATGTTTAAGTAAAAACAGCCCAATTCTGGTTTTAAGAGAAAATCAAATGAAGTCAGAAGGCACCTCTTGAGGTCATCTAGTCAAACTCCCTGCTCAAGCAGGGACAGCTAGAGAGTTTGCTAAAGACTGCCCAGTCAAGCTTTGAATATTTCCAAGAGTGTAGAGTCTACAAACTTTCTAGGTAAGCTCTGCCAGTATTTGATCACTCTCAAAATAAAACTTTTTTCTTTTCAGATGGAATTTCATGTTGGGGTTTTTGTTTGTTTGTTTTTTTTTGTTGTTGGTTGGTTGGTTGGGTTTTTTTTGTGTTTGTTTTTTATTTTTGTTTGTTTGTTTCTTTGGTTTGTTTTAGTTTTTAATTTAATTTAATTTTATTTTATTTTATTCTATTTTGTGCCTGTGCTTATTTTGGCTGGTATAAAGTTAATTCTTCCTACTAACTAGCATGGTGCTATGTTTTAGACTTGTACGGGAAACACTCTTCTAATACAGGGATGTTTTAAGTATTGCTGAACAGTGCTTACACAGCATCAGGAATTTTTCTTCTCACACTGTCCTGCCAGCAAGTAGGCTGGGAGTGCAGAAAAAGCAGGGAGGAGACACAGGCAGGATAGCTGATCCCAACTGACCAATGCCATATTTCATACTATATCCATCATGCACAGTATATAAAGCTGGGGGAAGAAAATTGAAGGGGAGATGGTCAGAGTTATGGCACCTGTCTTCCCAAGTAACCATGCATGACAGACCCCATCTTTCCTGGAAATGGCTAAACACCTGCATGCAGACAGGAAGTGGTGAGTGAATTTCTTGTTTGCTTTGCTTGCATGCATGGCTTTTGCTCCACATATTAAACTCTCTTTATCTCAAACCAAAAGTTTTCTCATGTTCATTTTTTTGATTCACTCCCTTGTCCTGCTGGGGAGAGTGAGTGAGTGGCTGTGTGGTTCTTAGTTGTCAACTGGGGTTAAACCATGACAGTGCCCATTATCTTGTCCTTATCACTTACCATACCCTATATTTGACACCTGAAAACTTCAAATACTGAAGCAGATGTTTTAATTAATTTAGGAGTTACTGGAAAATATGTAAAGAGTTTTTAATTAACAAGAATGCTGTCTCTCAAATAGATAAAAGCTCCTTAACGTACAATTTTCATACAAGGTCATAGAAGAAAATGCAAGGAAATTTGTAAAATAGATCAGTTCAGTTTCTCACTGTCATGAATTTTTTTCCTCTAAGTTTCAGGGGTACTTTTTTCCTTCCAAAGTTCTGAGTCAGCTATAAACAGAGGAAGGAGGTATATTAAAAATATTTACCTTGGCCTATGCCCAAATAGGCTGTTATGGCTAGATTATAGCCCTATTAAATAAACTACCTGTAAAATAATTCGACTTGGATAGTGTCTCTGATTTCAATGTCTGTGAATGTCTACCCTCATTTCTAAATATAGTAGAAGTTAATTGAGTTTATAGGCTCTGTTGAATGTCTATTAAAATGGATATAGCTGGACTACCATTTGGATGCAAAATAAGATAAGGAGTATTATTGAAAAGTAGTTTATAAATTAGCTTGATTAAATCCTAAGAAAATGTGGTAACAGAATAGTTCTTTAATAGATATTTCTTTAACAGTAATTACAAAAGAGAATACTTGGTTTTCTTACATTGAGGCAAAAAGGTACTCATTCTAATAGCTTTTTTTTTCTCCTTTCACTTACTATGAATTTATTACAGATGGGTATAAAAATGTGAGTAATCCTCATGCACCCTCAACTGACTCTAAAATGAATCACAATTATTATGTGTTACATTGCTAACAAAATTTTTCATTCCAAATTCAAAAATATTCTGGAATAATTAATGAAAGAAAACCTTAAAATTCTGTTATTATCCCTGCTTTGTATAGGAAATTCCATCTGAGAGAGGTTAAATGATTTGCTAGCTCATCCTGTTTAGTCAAGAAATCCTGAGAGGCAACTATTCAGCAAACCAATTTCTTCCACATCTATTTATTATTCATCTCTACATATGCATTGATTTTTTGAAGAACTTGCACAGTCTGCAATGAGCACAGCAAGGCTATTTAAGACAGTTAAGCTACTGAAAAATGAACTAGCTTTGTTACCAGAACATTGTTGGGCTGCTCCTGGGATGCCCAGCAGCTGTCTGTGTCATGTTGCACTGTGCTGAGTGGGATTATTCTCTTGTGAGCTGGTTGCCACTGTCTATGCATGCGCCACAGGTGATTCTTAACAAAAATGGATAATTTAGTTTGGAGTTGCCCACAAAAGAAAGTCAGAATGGTAAAGGCAATTCCTAGGAGAAGAATAATTTTAACAGTGAATTTAATGGATATATTTATTATCTATCTATCTACCTATCTATCTACTTCTTTCTTTCTTTTATATTTATTTATTTATTTATTTATTTTGGGTTTAGAGTATTGATCAAGAACTGCATAACAGCAACCATGGTTTCTTCTAGGAAAAAAGGATAATAATCACAAAGACTGTATTTACTACTATAATAACCAAGACAGTGAAGTATTCACTTAGATCACACCAAGTAAGATGTATGTAGCTTTGGCCAACATGTGCTAAACACCCAGCATTCTCCAAAGATGAAAGACCTGCATCACAATATTCAGCAAATGTAGCATCAGTCATCGCATCAAATACAGAAAAATACTCTGTAAGGAACAGATGCAGAGCACATTGACTATTACTTTTTTGTTCTACTACTGGAAACTTTAGTTTCAAGTGGTTTTCTGCACACTAATACATTTCCTCAAACTACTTTAAATTTTTTATGGCTGAATTGCTTTGACTGAAGAGCCCACAATGAGTTACTATATCTACAAGGGTTCCACGCTCATATTTAATGTGTTTTACTGTGTCTAATGAACCAGGCTTGGTAAAGGTTCTCCAGAGGTTCTAGGCTTCATTAAGGACAGAAATAGGTTCTTTCTCTCTTCCATTGAAATGCTATATTTATTGCCTTAATGTAGTAATTTGAGTGTCCTGTTTTTTATTTGATTTTCACTTCCTTCGTCATGCCCCTAATTATGGAATTAGAGATGGTGACCTGAGGCATAGATCCAAATGAAAAATAATTCACATTTTATTCTGTGCCAATACTCTTCCGAAAACTTAAAATACGTAAGGGTAAAATAACAGCCAGTTAAGAAAATTAACTGGAAACTATATGATTTATCAAAAGCCTTATTTCAAAATCTGAGCATTTCATGTCATTTATCTTTCTTTATATAAAGTTAAGTCAACATACAGCAGAGTAAGTACCCTCTGAGATTTGCGGATATTTAAGGAGTTATCTCTGGTATTCAAGAAAAAGTAAGCTAGAAATTTTGAACCTACCAACAGCAGAATAAAATCCCCATAGACTGGACACAGGGCTACAAACCATTTTAATCTGAATGTAAACTAAGAGTTCTTTAAAACAAAGCTGTAAAACAGTACTGATTTTGTTCTTTTCAGTTTGTCCAGGGAACAGTCTGTGTGTCCTGTGCTCCACCTTCAGGGAATTTACGATGTCAAGGTTCAGGGACCATGCTGGAATTTAAAATAGCTCATGAACTTCAACATATGAGGGCACACTGATCTATCCAGACCAGATAACAACACCAGAATGATATTGGATTTTAATTTCTTTTCTCCCTTTAAAAAAAATTAAGTGAAACGTTTATGCTTCTTCCCTATTTTGTGCCTCTCAGATGAGAAATTAATTCCAGAATTTTGCTAGGCACTGAAGACCTTCCAAGGTCTTGGGATTTTCATGAGATGCTCAGCTTAGTTTCACAGCTTTCAACTTATTCACCAGTTGTGTCAGCTCCACAATGAATATCTAAAGACCAAATCCCCGAAGTGGAAGAAGAAACTGTAAGACATTTTAAGACAATTCCCTATTCTACATAAAATCCAGACTGTCCTGCTAAGTTCTTTATTAAACGCATCCCCAGAATCTGCAAGGGTATGTCAATTTTAATGTACAGTGAACCCACTGAACTTTGGTGGAAATTCTAGTTTGTTTTGGTCTTGAGTACATACCTGCCACATCAGATCACATCAGCATGTGAACACAGATTTTGCAATACACAGAATATAAAGGTTGCAGAGAATCGCAGGAGAGGATAATATCCTTTTCTGACTTTAAGGGTCCCCCTTTTAAACATGATCATAATTAAAAATCTCTATTTGTTTCCTTTAAGAGCAGTAAGAACTGAACATAACACTTGAAAGAGGCTGGACTTAGTTATATGTATTTTATTGTTCACAAGACTCGTATCCTACATGTTCTTAGATTTCTGTAAGAGCTCGTTTTGTTTTTTTTGAGTCCTTTTTGGCAGCTTAATACTAACTATTCTTCTAAGCCTCATTCACATTATTGCAATTGAGTTGAAGACACAAATCTTCAGAGGCAGATGGGCTAGTAAATCCAGAAGTAATACTGGCACAGCCTCTGCGTATGTATTTCATCACTCAGTTTATAATTTTGTCTTGTGACTTCTAAAGGTTTTTTTTCTATCACTTGTGGTTAGAATTTCTAATTTTCTAGCACATAATTTTATGACAGAAAATTACATTTGTTAGAAAGCTTAAAAAGAACATGGCAATACCTTTACGTAGTCTCCTCTTCTTGGATATTTTATCCATATTCCTCTGATTCAACCAAATAACTCATTTGTATATTGCTATAATGACACCCGGTGCAACAAAGTGCCTGTAAAATCTTTTTACTGTATTAATTTGTATCCAATAACTTTTCAATATGCTTCTTTCCATTAGAAAATCTGTTGAAGAATGACTATGTGAGTAAAGACACGGACCCTCTGAAACCTTGTACAAGCAATCCTCTTAGCCTAAGTGCTTAACCCAGCAGGCTCTTCTCCACAGCAGGCCTCCATCAGAAGTTTAAGTCATACTGACAAGAAAGAAATACGAAGGTCGTACCAACCTTGAGAGAGTGGTAAACAAGATGGGAGGAAGCCCGCAGGTGTGAATGGGGAGGAACCCTGGGGGCAGAGGCCACAGGTGGGAGGAATGTGGCCTCTAGAGCTTGGCCAATCATTGGATGATTAGTAGGTGTAGTTAACAATGAGTGTGTAAAAGACCTGAGCTATCCAAATAAAGTTGGAGCATGCTTTACCACTCATACTGAGTTAGCTGCATGTCTTCCCCCACTGTTGCGACAGAAATTATCTTGTCATGCTTTCTTCCTAAATAGCAGTTAGTAGCATGAGATCAAACATGCAATGGATTTTTAACATCAAGTTCCTCTTTCTCCCTCCCTCCATGAAATAGAAAATTCATTAGAAGTAATTATTGTATTACAGTATGATAGCACTGATACTGCAGAGGGTAGATAGTTTGATTAAACAAAGATCTTATAGTTCAAGAAATCTCAGATATTGGTGATGCAGATGGAATTCAAAAGCTCATATGACTCTCCAAGAGGAAAACACAAGGGTTTAGTTAATGAGCCATGTTCTTTGCCACAAGAACAAAACTGTCTTGTAATGAAGTAAAGACACAGTATTGTCAGGTTTTCAGAGGATATTGTGGTTTTTATTCCTCTTAAGTGGCCTCTTATACAAGAGTGAAACTGATTGACATCCAAAGAAATCACATTAGACTTTTCCTGGCTACAAAATAAGTCATATTAATGCAGGATATTTGAAAGTTTAGAAGATAAAAAAACTTTCAATATACAAATGCTCTTCCCTTACCATGTCCACTAGTATAACCTTCAACATTATTTGTAAGCAACTCTGTACCAAGCATAGAACAATTGATTTTTACTGCATTTTATGCTGCAAATAAAAATGAAGTAAATCTGCATGAAAATGGCATGTTGGTAAATCTTCTCTTATAGTGGTTGGCCACATGGGCTGAAAGATTGCACTCCGCAAGAGAATATCATAGACTATATGTTTTTTTCTGGTATGAAAATAAGTGCTCAGGGAAGCATTTCCCCAGAGATAACCTGCTGTTGATAGTCTCTCTGGGTGTTAGAACTCTCTATTTCTCTATTCCAGCTAAGTGCTTGTTGTAAGCTTTGGGTAAGTTTGCAAGTTATATATTTTAATTTAGAACAGTTTACTTTGCAATTTTGTACAACATCAAATTTTAAATGTTTTGCATTCTTTGAAATCTCATTCTTGTTTAGCATCTGTGATATAGAAACAGAACCACTTTATATCATAAATAGGACTTCTTCAGGACTTTTCTCTCAGATGTGGTATGATGAAATGAGTTGGACAGCATAAAATTTTTCCCCTAGCCTGAGGTGCTGTAGTACTGTAGTTAACGTTTTGATACTGCTGTTGATAGCAGTTCAAGATGAAATATTCTTTTCCCTGACAGTGACGAGAACCTCAGTTTCACTAATCTTCTACCAGTGGTTGAGAGTAATGAGCTCTAGTGTCATCCCAGTAGCTGGAAAATAAATATTAGTTTTATGCCTAACATAATACATGCAGATCTTTATTTGCTGGCATATTTTTACAATTAAATATACAACGCATATGTGATCAAATATACAAATTGTTCAATTAACATACGGTTTAACTAAAATACAAATTAAATATGCAAAGCTCAATCTGAACAGTGTCTTTCCAGTTTTTGCTGACTGGGAGGTTGGTGGGTTTAGACTGTGAATACTCTCTTTTATTATAGAACCAATGTTCTTTCACTGAAATAATTTATAAAAAGGAGTGATCAGTTTGATATCTGCAGCACTCATAATTCTGACCTTCATTATTTTTGCAACCATAAAAATCAATGTCTTCCTTATTTAGTTGCTTTAGACCCTATGCTGAAAGAAGAGGGTATGAAGAAAAGATTTATGTATAAAATTTAAACTGATTACTCAAAATTTAATGTTTTCATTATCCGGTAAATTGGAGCTGTAACAGCATCTTAGAGCTGAGGTGGTCACTCCAGATCACCCAACAATGTATAGGAAAGGAATTGAATTTCTTGAGCTCAGAAGCATTTAGGGTGGTAAATGTGTTATTCCAGGTATGTTTGTAATTAATTTGTTCGGTGTTTGATTTATTTATACAAGTGCAATGTGTGGAGATAGTGATATTATGGGACATCATAAGATGAAAGAGTTATAGATTATTGGAAGAGTGACACATTTCTTTCTATTTTGAAGATGTGTCTCAGTTTGGTGTTAGTGATGTCTGTGTACCTTTGCTAAGTAAACAAAATCATTGGTATGTTATATATATCTATCCTACTTCCTCCTTTTTTTTCAGCAGCAGTCCAGTGTAGTGAGTAGACAGTAAGACATTACATATGTAACCATTCATTCCAAAGACCCTAAGAGATCTTAGCCAATGGCACCGTCCCTCCCAGTAACACATACTGCAGCTGTTACCCTCACCGCCTGAAGTAGCTGCCAAACTCTAGTGCTCTACAGCAGATGAACATCTGGCTTGTTTCTTCTTTTAGGGTTCTTTTGAGGAATAGGATTTAATCCCTCTCACTTTTCACATGCAAAGAAACAGTTTACTTCTGCAACTCAGAAGAGAATAGGAAATTGCTTTTGTAGTTGGACAGCCTTGAGGGTTACAATAAAATTAGTGCTGTAATTTGCAATAACCTCAGGGGAATATACACCACCAAAGATTGCTGAAGTGCAATATACTTTAATTGGAACCCTCCAGCTTTCAGGACGCTAGTGTTTTGAACAGATGGCATAGAACAGGTTACGGCCCAAAATATCATGAAGTGGTCTAGCAGTCTTCCTAACTACAATCTACATTGAATCATTATGATTGCAATGAATAAATCACAACAATAACACGTTACTCTGGTCTGATAATCTTACAATCACAGTATGTTGTGGAGGTAGCTCTTGGGACTCTTCTAGAACAAAACAATATCACCAAAAGCTGTACTTCGTAGCTAAGCTTTGTTCAGAGTAAAAAGGTTCATTTGTCAAAATAAATACTGAAAGTTCAAAAAAAAAGGACAAGAAATAAAATGTTCTTTGATTGTTCTTTGTTAAATTTCTGTATTTTCAGCCTTAAGTCACATTTTCAAACTTTCACCTAATCCCTAAGGATTTAAAATATTATCTTCAGTATATTCTTGCTATGAAAACCACTAGATATTCCAAGATTTGTGGAGGTGATGTGAATTTCCCAGTGCCATTTTTATCTTCTACCCAATCCAGATAGCAATGTGTATCCCAATATGGGAAAAAGACATCTAAAACAGTAAAATAGAAAGATAAATCAAATTTTTACAGATTAAAACATGTTTCTGGAAACTGAATGTCAGTATTATAGACTATAAGTGAAATGTCCTTATAGATGGAGGGCCAACATAAAGTCTTAGTCTAAACCCACTTGGTTTTAGGACTAATGTAGAAATGTGCCATGCTTTGCACTGATCTTGCGTTGTCATAGACCTGTTCTGTATTCCCATCATGGTTTGGGTCTACCAATTTATAGTGAAAATCCCAGTTTTCAAAAGATTATTCTCAGTATATTTTTTCCTCAAAACTGCCTGCTTACCATGTCTTGAACTCCAGGTGTTAATACAAGCATACTGAAGACTAGAGTAAACAGAAGGCATGAGTGAAAACATGTTGTTTTTTTTTCTACAGTTTACATAGCAACCTCTAGCAAGACAAGTTGAACTTTCTGTGAGATATCCAAAAACAATGCCCTTATCCTTTTTCTGTTAGAATTAGTACTAGGAAAAGGCAAATGGGAAAGCAAACTGTTTGAGAAATAGGTTGTCCTGATGTACATTATAGCGAAGTTCATGGAAGCAAGAACTCAGTAAATGTGAAGAATATCTAGCTCTGATAGGATGCCATCACGTCATAAATCACTCTGTATCCCTGGCTGCAGATGGGACCACCGCTGGGTCAGGGCAGAGTGCTTCTGAAAATCTCAGCCTATGTCCTGAACTCCTATTGACTAAAATGCTATTTCCATAGGAAAGAAGTTCAAAGAATGTAATCCTCTGTCTGTGCACTGCTAGTGTTTATATTGATTTTGGCTGAGGACATGATGCAATCTTTGGATCAAGCTAGGTTAGATAAATTCAGTTCAAAGATAAATATTGCCAGTGAAAGACAAATTTGCCTCATGATGTTTATCTTTCACAAAGAGACAATATTTTGCTTAAATATTAAACAGAAGAGAGGTTTACATTGTGGGTTGTGTTGTCCTTGTCTGTAAAGGACTGCCTCCTAAAGTATTAATTAACTTTTTTTGGGAAGTGAATATTGCTCCACAAGCTGAGTGCATTTGATCTCATCTCTCAAAATGTTAGGAGACACTATTGTCTGGGTGGTGGGAGAAAAGATGTATAAGCCTAAGATAGTATCAGCATAAATGTTAGTGTAAAATGGCCTTAAGCATTGTGTGGTATACACTTTGGGAGAAAATTTCTGGTGCTAGTTAGCATGGAACTAGAGTCATCTTCCAAGAACAGAAGAGCAAGATGCAGATTTGCAGACAGAGCATGGTAAATTAATAAAATATATACAATTATAAATGGAGACAAAAACAATAATGTGTTTATCCCCTGAAAAGAACAATGAGTATTTTCACAGATGCTTTTAATTATTGTATGCATTTCAGATGCATTTTGCATCCATTTTCTCCCTTTTCCTTCTTTCCCATATCTATATTAAAATTGTCTCATGGTGATATCACCTTCCAGGTTTATTTCTCATGTTCCTATGAATTCCTTATAAGTGACATATTTGTAAAATACTGAGAAAAATTATATTAAGGGGTATGCCATATCATATGTCAAAAGAGTTAAGAATTACTTCACAGTTTAAAGGAGTGTAGGAGAAAGAACTGCCAGCTGAAAGTGATGAGGCTGAAATTAGAGTACGGACGTACAACTTAATTCAGATATTGTCTGTTTTGTTAATACCAGGGGTTTTTTTTGGGGTGTGTATGTGATGGCACTGCTGCAAAAATATTCACTTGCTTTCTTTAGACTTTCAAAAATTATTCCTTTGCTGATTCACATTACCAACTGTTACCAGTAGCTTCTGTGACAAATTAAATTTTAAAAGAAAATAAAACGGCCACAACTATTGCAAATTTCATTCCATTACTGTAATATGCTTTAAAAAATTTGCAAGTTTTTATTTGGATTTTTTCCAAGAAATCATAGAAAATATCTTTTGTTTTGTAACATCTTTATTATTTTTCTGAAACAACAACAAAATTGGATACTCTCTACAAAAGATACTATCTAAAATTAAAAAATGATACATTGGTAAATATTTTAATAAATATCTGTACTTTATGACAGGTCTGTAGGATTTGAATTTGGGCTTCTAAATTATAATGCAGATAACAGCAAGAAAAGAATTGCAGTTTACAGTGCATCATACAGTTATTTATTTTGACTTTATGTTTTTCTAGTAATATGTCAACTAGACTCTAGACACAATATGTGAGGGAATTTTTCTCTTGCATCTTGGGCTGCATCAAAGGCCAACAGGTTCAGGGAGATGGTTCTGACCCTCTCCTCTGCTCTCATGAGACCCCACCTGGAGTACTGCATCCAGCTCTGGTGCCCCTAACATTAGAAGGGCATGGAGTGAGTCCAGAGGAAGGCCACAAATACATTCAGAGTGCTAGAGAACTTCTCCCATGAAGATAGGCTGACTTGGTGTTGTTTTAAACTGAAAGAGTTTAGGTTAGACACTAGGGAAAAATTCTTTACTGTGAGAGTGATGAGACGCTAGAACAGGTTGCCCAGGGAAACTTTGGATATCCATCCTTGGAAGTGTTCAAGACCACGCTGGACAGGGCTTTGAGCAACCTGGTCTAGTGGGAGGTGTTCCTGCTCATGGCAGAAGGATTGGAACTCGATGTTCTTTAAAGGCCCTTCCAAATCTTGCCATGTTATGATTCTCCGATCCATCCTTTCACACAGGAAATTTTATTTAGTTAATATAAATTACCAGCTTAGCCCAAGAAACTAGGTGTCACATGATGAAATGGCCCAGTGCTTAGTAGCAAAATATTAACAACAATCCAAACAAATGCAATTTGATTATTAAAGAACCTGATTTTGCCATATTTCTGATGCTTGAATTGCTCTATGAATGAATACTAGAGCACCAGTTCTCATCACGAAAAGATTTTAGATGGGTGGGTGTTTTGTTCTCGTGNNNNTTTTGTTCTCGTGTAGGAAACATGAAAACCTAATTTGAATGATGTAGTTCTGGTGAAGGCAGTGGGATTATGATGGGTTGGTATCCAAACAGAACAAGTTTAGCTATGGAATGAATATTAATAGTTACCTCTTACCTGGTGTACAGCACTGAAAATATAATGACGTGGTGCCTTAATGTCACCTGTTTTGCTGCTCTTTGTGTCTACTGAGCAAGGTCTCCGTATCATACACACACACAAAAACTAGTATGCGAATGCATGTCACGACAGAGACATTACTCTTTCCCCAGGTTAATTTTCATAGGTTTATAAGTCATTGCTATAAAGCTGAAAGACTTGACAGCCTGGCATGACTGAGCATCCCTGCCCATCCATGTTCTTGAAATCCAGTTTAGTTTTCTCATCCAAACCCAATAAAATATTAGTATTATTTTTAATAAAGAGCAAGAGGATAAGGTAAGTTAGACAGATTTTTCTCTGAATTTTGTATTTAAAGATGCACCAGAGCTCCTCAGACACTGTGTGCTACTCATAAGCCACAGTTCAGCTGCGTCTACAGTATGGTGCTGTGATTGGTTTGCATCCATGTGGAAGACTGTCTGCCAAATCTGAGGAAAGGAATGAAAGTCTGAAAGCCTGACCTAGTAAAAACAATATATAGTAGAAAAAATATTTTCTTCTTTCTTTGACAACTCCTGTGCAGGATTTATGTTTGAATAACTGTAATAATTTAAAATACACGGGTGTTTTGGGCCAAACTAAGGGAACCAGGCATTACTACAGGGCACAAGCTTGCATGAAAAATTCATAGATTTGATGTCGATATTAAATCCAAGCAGTACTTGAGTTACAAGGAGGTTCTTTAACAGAGACACTATTTAATTCTACATATTTTGAATAACAAAATATAAAGACTGGATTTTTATAGAATTGCTCCTGAAATTTGTACTGAGTCTACCAAATGTTAATTGACCTTTAATATTACACCAAACAGAAGCATTTTAACCAGTTTTCTAAGTCATTCTGCAACCTAGCCCTTTTCCCCCCTTCTATGTTCACAGTTTCTTGAAATGTTTCTGTTTTGACAGTCTCTTCTGTTTTCAGTACTGGTGTTTTGTAGACATAGACACTGTCTTTAGAATGTAGATAAGATTTATAAGATGATAGAAGGTACAGAGCTAGGATGCCACAGATTAGGAAGTATTAAAGTAATTCTATGTTTGGAATCTTTCTTTGCAACTCCCAAAGAATAATTTAGATAGCATCCCTTGATGACAGCTATTTTTGCTGGTTTTATTTTAAAATGATGAAATCTATGGCAAGTATATACTCGTGTCTCAAAAGTTTTTGGTTGTTGTAGACTGTTTTTTGTTTTGTTTGTTTTTGGTTTTTTTGTTTTGTTTTGTTTTGTTTTGTTTTGTTTTTCCTGCAGCCCAGTGTGGAATTCTGGAATGTTTTTCTTCAGATTATATCACTTTTAAGTAGAGCCAACAATTTTGCTCAGTGCTACTGTCTGGTATCAGTTTAACTTGTATAATACTTGAAGGCACTGTTGCCTTTTCTAGTGCTCCTTTATATTTTCCTTCTAACTTCCTGAGTATAATCTGTGATCTGGAAAAAAATAATATTTCCTCAAAGGTTACTGTGAAGACTATCACCTTTCCTACTGTATGGTATTCAAGAACTCTTTTTAATATACCAAATCTACTCCTATGTCTATTCAGCCATGCTAATGTGTTAAAGCACACAAAGATATGGCCATCTAAAAGAGTATTAAATCTGTGAGAATCTCTTAAGGGAGAATAAGCATATTTTCATTCTTCTTAATGAACTGGTCCTCAAAATGACAGTGGGCCAGCCAAGGTTAACATATATGCATTTGAATGTCTAAACAGAAATGCAGCAGAGATCAGATGCAGAAAGAAATAGAAAAATATATTTTAAAAAAGAGTCTGAGATAAATACAGAAGCTTGTTTGTATTCCAGGAAATCTGATAATTTGCACCAAGTCCTGCTTCACTGCATAAGACTTTCCAGCTTTTGTGGCTGCATCTATCTGTAATACATATTTCTGTTTTCCAACATGTGTCATTCACAGAAAACAGATCTCCAATTTGTGCACACCTACATGTGTGCATGTACAGAGGGTGGGTGGAACAGTGGGTAGAGCATGTAAGCAGTAAGTTTTTTAAGTACCATACAATTTGTCTCTTTTAAGTTATGCATAAGTGTGTATTACATTATATACATATACATACCTATGTACAATATACTTTTCTGTGTAGGATTCTTTTGATATCTTTTGTATTCTTTAATAAATTATCAATTTACAACAGACTGACAGTGAAGAAAACATTCATGTGATGACAGATCGCCACAATTCACACACTTCTTTAATGATCTAAAGACAAGAAGAATTACATGGAAATGTATAATGAGAGCACAACCTCAGTTGCAACCACTGACAAGAGCAGATGTTTAAAGCATTAGGGAATGCTTTCCACAAAACTCTATATGGTAATGGAATTATAGTAATTTTAGGCTGCTTTAATTATTTTGCTTAAATTAATTTCATTATGTTTTCATTTCGGATTAATGTCCTGTATTATCTGACATGCAAATTTTTTTAAACTTTGGCAGCACATGAAGGAATAGTCCGTCCCACAGGGCTTCAAATATCCTTGTCATTTCTAGCCTTCTACCTCAGACATGGTGATTTCCTAATTTTCTCTGAACTCCGTAATGCCTTCCCTATATTCCACAGTTACTCTTCTAATGTGTTTCCATTCTTTTACAGTATCAATTGTCCTTGTGATTAAGATCGCTCTAGTCAATTAAGCAGTTAAACCCTAATAGTGTTCTATTTGAAGACTATATTTTTTTCTACTTATTTACAGGAACTGCACTGCCTATTTTACCTTGAAATATTAGCAGGTGTGTACAAACACAATTGAGATCAAGGACTGAGCTCCTGCTTATTTGTACTGCTCCATGATTTTCCTGTGACACATCTAATAGAAGTTGTTAACATTTGCCATCCTGAGCATGAAATATTTGGGAAGAACTCCGTGATTTTGATTTTATTTAGACAACTAAAATGTTTCGTATCACTTTCCACAATGAATTGTAAAACCTGCAGTCCATTCACAGACATGTTGCTGTTAACAAAACCCACTGAATTACTCATGAAGTGATTCGCCATTTTTTACCTTCACCTAATCTTACCTTGCCCAACAATGCACAATGACAAGAGGATAAAACTGCTACTGTGTCTCAGCTCGTTCCTCATACAGCATAGCACTGACTACGTAGGTCTTTTGTCCTCTTTCAAGATCTTTCAAGGGACACTTTCAAGCATTTTTGTGCAAAGTAGGGCTATTGTCTGTCCTCTGGGCATACAGAGTTTAAAAATTATTCCTACAGTACTCAAAATAGTTAAGCTATTTCTCAGCACAAGGAGATATATGATCTTCATATTTGCCTAAAATACCTACTTAGAATGCCAGTTCTTGAACATGTTAAACATTAACAATTCTGAGTGTCGAATATTTTACTGTGAGCTTTGCAGGATTCTGAACCTAACAAAAAATTGTTATATAGTATAACACAGCTATACAATAATACATCCTTGTCTCAGCCTTCTTTCAGGGGTGATCTCACAGCTCTCTGTCACTACAGAGGCTGAGAAAAATCAGTGAAATAAAGACACAATATTTGAGTCTTTAAAATAGCTATTTTTACCTATTTAATTGCATTCTTTTAGATTACCATAAAAGTCTAGAAGGAATTTTGAATTCTCATGCATTTAGTTCTATGCTGCAAAAAATAAAATACTTTAAAAACTGCAATTAGGACTTCATAATTGATTTTACCTTACCTTATTGTCCTGTTATTCGTTACTATTTTATCATTTATAGTTTTATCTACTCTATGTTGTATAATATATATATGTATAATTTTTGTTTGGTTGGTTGTTTATTTTTTGCCACTAATTAGAAAGTACTAAAAATAGTTAAGTGCCGTGCAGCACATTCTTCTTTGTATAGATGCATGTGTGTGTATATGTATCTATATAAATATCTCAGTCACATTTTAAAAGTGTAAATTACAGTGGGATCTCATGACAGTCGGAGTTGGACACATGCTGTGAGAGAACCAAGGTCTGTGAAGGATCGATGAGTTCCCTACTGAAGTGCTACTAACTATGGATATAAACTGAAAGGGTAACTAGTTTGCACAGGTATAGCTGTATCTCCACATAGCTGGTGAATCGCATTTTCACACTTCTCAGTCAGGCTGTCTATGTCTGGTTTTGAAACACAAATGAATATGTTTGCAGATTCTCTGTCTCAGGATCCTGAACATTTTTGCCTTTTAATTAGCCCAAAGGACTGAATGTCTGTGTGAAAAATCCAAAATTTATTCTGGAGTAAGAATCTGTTGATTAGTTATATATAATCTTGTGTAATTAATGTTTATGTCCTATACTCTATTTTATCTATCAGCAGTAGAAAGGTCCTTTTGCTCCTTCTCAGCAAAAGCTCAGATCATATAGAAGAATTTCAGCCAGAATGGTAAGTGAAATGTAATTTGTTTCTTAGAAATTAAAATAGCAACAACTGAACTTTAGGACCTAGCTTACATATCCTCCCATGATTCATACCAAGATAGCATGTCCCAGATATCCTGACAAAAGCAATATGGGACTTCAAAAGAAGGAACAAACCAGAAAATCTTGTGTGTGCTCCGGTTGTAGTTTTCTTAGTCTTGTCAGCCATGTCCCAGCACTGACACAGAGATGGACAAATCTCTCTTATTTTTACTCACTGCCCAAAGGCAGAACATAAGAACATAGAAACATCAGGTAAGAAAGAATAAATGAGACCCTTTTCTACTCAAGGTCTTGGGTCAAATCAAGTTTTTAGTCTTTTCGACATACTTGATATAAAGCAAAAAATCCCAATTCAGTTTATGTTTGCTCAAAAAGCAGTTAGATGGTTCTTGCAAGGGTACCGACAATTGCTCAAGGAATGTATTTTGTTTTGACCACTGTGTCTCTTCTTCCTCTACTTTATTACTGCTGTTTCATTTATTTTCAAACAATGACACAGAAAATCAAAAAGTGACTGATCAGAGTTTTTTGGAGTTAAAGTCTGTTTTGCTCTCACAGGAAAAAATAACAGGATCTACTTTTGCAAGAAAAAAAATAGACTTTTTAAATAGAAATAAACTACAAAGTTTTTAATAGCAAGTTTCATTAATAGATCAATATCTTTCTTTGGAAATGCAGTAAGACTCCATCCTTTAAAACAAGAGGTTTTAAAGGGTAAACTCCTTTAAAAGACATCATAATTGCCAAGCAGGCATCATGGGATGGATACTGGGATGGAGGGCAAGGAAGACATTCCCTGTCCTGCCAAAACCCAAATTGCAGGGAAAAAAAAAAAAAAAAAAAAAAAGNGAAAAAAAGAAAGGTTATATGAAATATATAAAGCAGTGGATCCAGCTAAATACATAATACCTGTTATGAGTTCTGAATGTATTATATAAATCTAGATTCATAACTGCAATGTCATTCAGAAATCATATTTCCATAGACTGTGTGTCATGGTTTAACCCCAGCTGGCAACTAGAAATGCAAAGGCATTAGACAACACCCACCTCAGGGCTCCCTTGGCTTTTCCCCAGAAGGGTGGGGAAAGAGGGAAAAAAAGGAGAGGAAAGGGAGAAAAAAACCTTGTACACTGGGATAAAGACAATTCAATAAAAACAATAACAGAAAAGGAAAAATTATTACAATAATAATAATTACACTCTCACTACCCAATGAGTTGAAAACATCCCATCACAGTTTTTCTGCCCCTCAACTAAGCCCCATTCATATACTGAGCATGATGTCAATGGTGAGCATTTCATTGGCCACTCTATCATTCTGTCCATGCTTCTATGGGAAGCTGAAAAATGTCCTTGAATCGTGTAAACATCACTTAGCAAGAATTAAAACCAATCGGTAGTATTGATATTCCTTTCACAGCAATGACCAGAAAGAAAAATTAGTTCTTTACCAGCTGAAACCAGGACACTGTACCAAATATTGAAGAGGGTTTCTAGAAAATGATATATTTTACTGCTTCAAACTCACAGCAAATGAAAAAGGATAGTTCTTGGTGTAATATATCCTCCATGAATTCAGCTACCATTTTCACATCTGGTTGGTGTTCTTCTATACTGTTCTGGAAAGATGGCAGAGGAGGAAAAAAGGTATTTTGGTTATTTCAACATCCATGGCTTAGAGCCCTCTGGGACAGCACAGCAAATGTATTGTCCACTAAAACAGGATCATATTTGCTCACCTGCAACACGACCATTAAGATACGTCATACTTATGGCCCCCTGTACTTGCTGTCCCACAAATCTCTAAATTTCATGGGATCTGCAAGACAATATGATGGTGACCCTCTGTGTTCTGAGGGTGTCATTTCGGGCACCGGTCACCCAAACATTTTCCAACAGACATGCCATACATGCTGCTTTCAGTGAGGCCCTGTAGGCTATCATGGCTCCATTCTTCTGCTGCAAAGTGGCAAACTTTGCCAAATAGAATAGCTTAGAGTGACATTGCCATCGGTGTTGATCATTGCTGGCTGTTATGTCTTGTGCAGTTTATGTTAAGGAATGGGCAGGCTGCACTAGGCAGGTGACTACAAGAGGGTCAGAGTCTCCAGCTCCTACCCTCACTGTCATCCCAGGATCTGGTGACAGAGAAAGTGGAGAAATGCATGAAGCCATCTGTACTCATCTGGCTCAGCACCAGTTCCATGTGCAAACATGTTCCATGTACACTGTAGCAGTAATCCACTATGCCTTCACATTCCAGTAGTCAAAACATAGCTTCTCTTCCTCCAAGCAAGGTCCTCATACAACTGTCAGTGCTCTCCCTGCACTTCTTGAGTTGTCTTTCACAGAAATACACAGAGCCTGATTGTGTGCACCCTCCAATGCTTCCTATGTCTGCAGCCTCCGTTTGAACTCTTTGCACAGATTTTGAGGACATTATTTGCATTTGTTGCACACATTTCCTGTGCTTAAGCTGAAGAGTCTCATCCCACCAGGATATATTTCTCTAATGTTACTGTTTCTCCATATACCTCTTCTTTCTATCTCAGATTTTCTCTTCTTTCATCTGTCATAATGATCTTCTCCTAGGAACACAGTTAACCCAAAGATTTTCTTAGCCTCCCACACTATGGAGCTTTAGCTTCTTTAGTCAAAGTCCAAATCATATCTTTCTAATCAAAACTTTTGGGCTGGTGGTGGCTCTTTGCACAAAAACACTGAGTAGCATGGTTGACAAATACAGTGCTTGAGAGAGAAGAGAAACAAAGATCTTCCTAAAAAGCTCTGTCACAATGTAGGCCGAATTGGCCAACTACAGGTGAAAAATACTTTCCCTTCACCTCTTGCTCCAAGGAGAAAAGGAGGAGAAATAAAGAGATTTGAGTTTAGAAGGAACTAAACTACTTTAATGAAGTACTAGTGTTAAAATAAAAAGAAAATAATCAAATAGATACAATATATACAAAACCGTATCAAGCTCCCACAACCAGATCACCAGCAGGCACCGGGGAAGTCCCAGACCAGACTCAGTGATAGCTGGGAACTGGATTCCAACTCTGGAGTCAGGAAAACACAGACGGGGTTCAAAGGCAGATGAACAGACAGGTGTCTCTTCTGATGTTGGCCACTGAAGAAAAGAGGGCTGACCCTTTGATCCCTCATCTTGAGGGATCAAGCTGAGCATGGGGCAGATGGGATGGAATACCCTTGTCAGTTCGTTTTAGATCACCTGTTCTGTTTGCTTCTCTCTGCAT
>VXBW01004055.1:53906-74554 GCA_013400375.1 Thinocorus orbignyianus
TGGGCAGTTCTCCATTCTCAGAGTCCCTGGTTTGACCTACTGTGACTTGGGCAGTGCAGTGAGAGCCCTTGCCAGTGAAGACTGAGGCAAAAATCCATATCCATATCCTCAGCCTTATCCATATCCTGGAGCAGTGCTTAGAAAGATTCAGAGTCTTTTCTGCCTCTTAATCTGTCCTGTCAGCAAGTAGACTGGAGGTGCACAAGAAGCCGGGAGGGAAAACCTCTGAAGCAGCTGATGTCAACTAACCAAAGGGATATTTCATACCATATAGAAGTTGGGGTAAGAAGGAAGAGGGGGCATTTGGAGTTATGTCATTTGTCTTCCCATCATTATGCATGATGGAGACCTGCTTCACTGAGAACAGTTGCAAACATCCACCTGCCTATGCAACATAGTGAATGAATTCCTCATTCTGCTTTGCTTATGTGTGCAGCTTCTACTTTACCTACAAAACTGTCTCTTTCTCAACCCATGAGTTTTCTTTACTTTTAGCCTTCTGATTTTCTCCCCCATCACACTATGAGGGACCGAGTGTCTGTATGGTTCTTAGTTGCTGTCAGAGATTAAATCATGATACAAAGTGTCCTGTTTGCATTATTCTGCATCATGTAACTATTCCACTATGTTATTATTGGTTGGTGGTGTTATTTAGCAGACTGTTTTTCCTCATCCTATTTATCTCACTTGAAGAGATGTTCCTTGCAAATTTTATTCCTCTTGCTCTACCCATTGTACGCTGAAAAATAACAGTTTGCAAGGAAAGCCTGTTTTCTTTTTGGTTTTGACATAGCACTTTTCTGCTCTATAGGTTCTGAAGCCAATTTAGCTAGACGTAGCTGACAGAATAAGAACAAAGGAATGCCTTTCTCCTAGCTGAACATGGTCCTCATTATTTTTTTAAAACAGTAGTGTGTAGGTTTGTATTTTGGTGCCCTGATGTTTAAGTATATTCAAAATTAGCAAGACAAGTTCACTCAATCCCTAAAATATAAGACAAATAATGATTCTTCTGTTTGATTGCCAGTGAATACTAAAGTGGAGAAACAGTTGAGCAGGATGCTGACATGGATAGTTCAGATATGTTGAAGATTATTTGTGTGGTTTTTTTCACATTCTTTTACAGTGTACTGTTATTAGCCTGATACAAACACTTCACTCCAAGTGCTTAATGAGGTGTACCTACAGCTGATTTGCCCTTACTTGGCCTTCCTTAAATTTTTCTTCACCCCCATATCACCTCCTTCCTTAAAGATATTCTTTTAATCGAACAACCTGTAGAGACAGAAGGCTATGATACTGTCTGGTTGATATGACCTTATTAGAAACATTCTCTTTTCCCAGGCAAATAAAGTTTTTTTATGTATACTCTGAAATATTATGTTTGATTTACACAGTAAATGCATATAAATGCATAAATGCATATTGCTGATGTCTTTCTCTATGCAGCATGTGGGGGTTTTGGAGGTTTTGAGTGAGTACAGTCTTCTATTAAATTGTTACACAACAAATGATGTGAAAGCAGTATCAAGGAATGGAAAAATGGATTACTCATCAAAAAAGGTAATTTATAATTATGTATGTGTAGAATTATCAGCTATTTTTAAAATTTCTCTTTGTTGGTAGAATATCAGTTTTGTACAAGTAGTAAACATGAAATTGCAGCAGACACTGTGTGAAGAAGTTCTTAGCATACAAATCCTTGGTGTAAAGGATACAGACATTGAGAACAGATGGTCTGCCAACCAAAGAGAACTAAAGCAAATGGAGAAAACAACATTAAAACAAAATTTTATTTTGCAGCCTCAGAGGGAAATTTAACAGTCTATTCAGAACTTAAAATAAACTTACTTTCATAACTCTCTTCTCTTCTCTGGAGTCAAACAACTCCTTTAAGATTTTTTCCTTTCAAAGTCAGCAAGAAGGATTCTCCAGACCTCCTTATCTGAAGGGTAACGAAAAACGTATCTTTGTATTTTTACTTTCCTTAGGGTCAGACAGAATCAGGCCAAGCTCTCTTTCCCAGAGGTTACAGTAAAAATAACTTAAGACACAGTTGTCTGCCAGCAATTTTCTTCTCCTAATAAAATCCTTTACTGTTTCCCAACAGACAACTACCTTATTTCCTTATTTTTTTATCTTTTTGTAGACTCTCTGTCACTTATAGGTCAATTTTCCCCAGCATCTTGTTTCCAAATAATAGCTCCTATTTAATAGCATATAGCTGTTCATCTGCTTCCTAACCTAGTATCCTTACTAAGAACTTTGGCCCTAAGATGCCTTTTTGTTTCAAAATCAGTACATTTCAAGACCATATACAAAAAGGTGTTATCAGTCTTGAAACAGAATCAGTTCAGATTGAATCAGACACTGATATGCTTGTTCTATTAATAGAACTATGACATCTTGTCCTGTATTTTTCAGGAATAGCATTTTTTTCTCTCTTTGATACCCTAACATTTTTCAAAGTGTAGATTAATCTGTGCAATATGGAATTTCAGAGACAACAATTAAAAAGTACTTGAACAAAGTTACATGCAATTTTCATTAAGTACTACATATTGATAGAAGCTTATATTTCCCAATACCTGCCCAAATAAACAGTAGACAAAGATATTACTACTTGATCATGCTTTTTTAATAGATGATTAACTTGAGCATGTAAATTATGAGCTGGTCCTTTACATAATAATTGTAGAAGACATTTACTCCATTTAATGCACTGACCACTACAGAAAATGAAAACTTAGAGTCCCCTACATGGATACGGACCTGACCCAAGATTTTGGGTCTGATCTTACACAGTCTAAAACCTGCACATAGATTTTGCAACATTGTCTTCAGAAAAGCTTTTAACCACAGAGGGTGCAGAATGCTGTGATGATTTAGAATGCTGCCACCTTTCTGTAGCAGGGAAATGAAAAATTCGAGTCTTCCCTGATCTTTTTCAGACAAAATGAGGTAGCTCTGTTTATCTGTCTGGTGAAGACAGTTGAACCAAACCAAAATTACCTGGTTTCTCCTAAAAGGACATCTATCTATCTATGTCTTTATCTAGTTTACTCATTGCTTTTTTTTGTTTGTTTGTTTTTTTTGGTTTTTTTTTTTGTTTTTTGTTTGTTTTGTTGTTTTTTTTTTCCCCCCCACATTCTTAGCAAATAAAATTCATGTTTAGTTTGGATTATTACCTAAAATGCAGGTAATTTTTAGAAAAACATAAGCTGTTCTCTTAAGTAATTAGTCTTCATTGCTAATTTGTGCAACGCATTTTCTACATTATCTGAAGCAGTTGCAGGTATGAGTTAATTAGAAAACATATAAATGACAATCATTATCAAAGTATTTTGTGTAATAGTGGAAAAGCCACTCCTTTTTCCATTGCTGGTTTTTGTGTTTTTTTTTTTTTTTTTTTTTTTTTTTTTTTTTTTTTTTTTTTCCCCCTTTTTTTTTTTTTTTTTATTTTGTGGGGAAAAANNAGATATGGGTGAAAAACAAATGAAATTTTTTTTAAACTCTAAAGAAGTAATTCAAAATGTTCTTTCTCCAAACCAAACTTCCTGATTCTTTAGCTCTGTAAGTAATTCTTAGGCTTATTAACGTTGTCTAGATAAAGAATCATATCCATGTGTTTCTCAGCTCTTTTCAAGAACAATGCTTCATCTTTAAGCTGTAACGACTTTCTTGGCTTCAATAAAAAGAGACAGTTCTGACCTCCATTTGGAAGTGAATGAAGATATTCCTGGCATTTTACTTAGAGACAATCTACAGTCTGTCATAAAAATCAAACTAAGATTTATAATACGATGCTGAACTGACCTAAGCATTGTATCTTCATTAAAGGAAAGTAGCTCAGATAAACCAGTATAGATGCATTCTTCTGAAGAAAAAACAGGAACAACAAACATTTGGAAAATGGGAAAATGAATAGATGAACAGAGGAGCAAATAGTAGCAAACACTTTGACTTTCCTTGAGTATAACTAGTGTTTGGAATAAAGAATAAATTTTGTTTTTAACCTAAATTTCTGAGGGTAGATCAATGGAATTTCTACTAACTTGATGTAAGCTCAGAATTTCTACATTTATCCATATGCTATTTTCATGGTTCTATTTCAAATCCTTGTTAGTCAGAGTGTGATTGAAAAAAACACAATAAAAGGATTTTAAACTTGGTCTTAAGCAGATCACTGAATTCTCCTCTGCTGTGTATTTCTCTGCTGATGACATTTTTGTAATTTCAGATCTACTTTAAATCTCTTTAGGATGATAAATTAAATAAAGAACATTTTCTAAATTTCCCACTCAAAACTATAAATAGAAATTGCATAGTTAACCAGTGACAGCTGGAGGATTGTCTTATAATGTTTGAATATTATTTTAAAATGTACTTAATTGTCTGTGTAAAGTACTCTCTTAAACAGATTCAACTGCACTGTTTGTATTTTGATGAGTGTTGTTTTGCTGAGATTCAGTTTTAAGCTATAGCACCAGAAGTCTACTGGACGTACACAAAACTCCAATTCTTAGCCCTATATAGGAATCATAGTAGAATTTCAGATTCAGATTAATTTATTTAATCTCCATCTCTTCTTCTGGCCTATTCAGTTAAGCATAAAATACTGCATTTACAGGAAAACCTAATGGAATTATTGCAGAAGAATGTCTGGGTTTTCCAACCTGGGAAACACTATATACTGAAAGAAGGCTATTTTTAGAATGTGAGTGACTATGTTAAAGACTCAGGACTTAGTTCCCAGTCTGGCAGTTTGCAATACCTGCAATATAACAGACGGCCTGGGCAAGTTTTATAGATGTTGGAAACTGAAGCACAATGGAGTACAAGTCCCTCTGCAGCTTTCATATCAAGGGACAAAGGAAAACCAGTACACGGATAGCCTTTATTAATAATTCTGCAATATATGTTTTTGCAGACAATAAAGCAGGTTTTCTCCGTATTACCAGTTATAGGATTAGAGCTTTACTGAGCCTGAGATTCACAGAATTACTACCCCCTACTGCACAGTATCTCACGTCTCACCTCAGACAGACTTCGGTTCTGTATGATGCATTTCCACATTCTAGAGGCTCTTATTTTCTAATCTCATTATCTCTTTCAAATGTGATTTGGGAGTTGACAAGATTTGTGTAAATTACGTACTTGATCATTCAATGTGCTATCATCTTCTCTACTTCCGTGATAGTTGCTAATCTCCCTCCGTACAGTGTGACCGTCATTACCATATCTACTGCCTTGTAAACTCTACAAGACAAAGCTTTTGCATTTGCTATAATAAGTATGTGCATATGCCTATATGATAGACTCATAAAATAATTTTGGCTGAAGGGGACCTCTGGAGAATCCTCTGGTCATACTAACTGCTCAGAGACAGGCCAGTTTTGATCTTGTTTTTTAGAGATCATGTACACATAGTTCCTTATCCAAAAAGGGCTATATGTTCCAAGGGTTAGGTGCACTCCAAATATGCATGCAATCCATGAAAACTATCATCTGATGCATACAATCCCCTACAAAGCAGGAAGCAAGGCACCTACTCTGCAGTATAGTATAGTCCTTGAAGCTCTTTCCAGAGAGTGTAGAACCCACAAAGAAATAACAATATTTGTTCAATGAGTTGCATTTTCCTGTCCTCCATATATAGGAAGAAAAGTTGCAGTCATATGGAGAGACGCATCCCATCATCACTGAATAAATCTCTACCTGCTTTCCAATAAAATGTAGCTTGGAGATCTGGTATACTAGCAACTCAGTACGTGTATCATGGTTTGCAAGAATCTGCTGAATATGTTTTAAAGCTTGAAGACTTTAACACTAGAGTTGAATGCAGAGCTAAATGAAGAAACATTTTAAAAGCGGCAAAAAAAGGAGCAGCAATAAACTCTTTAAAAAATTGTGGTTTCAATACTTTTTCTTCAAATAATAAGTAGTAGTAGCTTGTAGTGGGGACAGTCCACTTGAAAGTTCTCCATTTTTGCAGTTCCAGCATTTCATCCCACATAACACATACTCATATAATACGTACAGACTTTCTTGGTTGTCTTCCATTATTTTCTCATTGCCTTCCTTGCAGATCTGAAGCCACTCTAATACCTGTTACAGCTTTTTTGTACTTGATTTTTTTAGACATCTTTTTCTGATTGTGGGTCACTTTTAGCTTAAATGATTCAAGGCTGCACATTACTCTGTTTTGTGCTTATTGGTCAGAGTGTCCTGTAGAGATCTTTTTTTGCAGCTTTTATCTCCTGTTAGGTTGGGGAAGAGAAAGCTCCATTATGTTTGTACCAGAGGGGCAGAACTTAGTGAGGGAACAGCTGGTGGAAGTATAGCTGATTCATCATACAACAGAATAAAATTTACAAATAAAAGACGAAATATGTGGTCTTAGGTAGGGTAGCTGAAAAAAGTATAAGAGAGATCTGCACTAAAAACTAGTTTATTTACCTTGTTGTAGTATTCATAAATTCTGGAGTTAGCTATACTGGAGGACTGGACTCTGAGCAAAATGCTACAGAGTTGAGCCAGTTCACTTCAGCTGAAGACCTATAACTATTCCACATAATTTAAAAGGATTTTTAATTTTTTTTTTTATTTACAGTAAAGGAGAAAATATACCAAATAACTCCATACTACACAAAGGCAATGTTTGTTGCTGAAACTGCGTTTACACCAAGTTGACCTGGTCTCCACTTCTGTAAAATTGTGTTTGTGTCAGGGAGGGAGGAGTGTGAAAGAGACCAAATCAATGTGAAAACAGTAAGGTAACAGACTTTCATTTTGATTTTCTAAATCAATGGTAGCTGATTCATCAGCTTTTTTTTTTTTTTTTTTTTTTTTTCCCCTTCCAGTATTTGCCAATTGCAAAAGGTCTTCCAGTTTAGGTAAAAGGAGCATTTGTAAAATGCCTCAAAGATTTTCCTGCTTTGTACAGCCTCATGACTGTATATGCACGTATATACTTATGAAAGAGAAATAGCATTCGAATTCTCTGATTTCCTCCATTGTTTGAGCTGGTCCTATAGTACTGAGCTGTTCTTTTGAGATTAAATGTTCCAACAAACTTTTTTAAATCAGTTGGCTGATGCATAGGAATTCTCAGACCATAGACTCACAGATAAAGCGGACTTTTCTGAAAACTAAGTCCATACATATTTCTATGGAGTATTTACTTTATTCATCACTAGTTATAAATTGACTTGAATGTTGTTTCTGATGAATCCTTTAACATGTAGCAATATAATGAATTAACTAAGGTTGAGGCTCAACAGAAAAAAGAAGCCTCAATAGGATTTGTAGGGATTGCATTCTATAAAAGAAATAAACAAGGGTAATTCTTCCTTGTCAGGTGAAGCTAGACTCCAAAAAGCAATTTAGTCTCTTGGTAACTATCAAGCCTATTTTTCTTTTTTCTCTTCAGCTTTTCTGTAACTCTAGTGAGTTTGCTCAGATGTAAACTGTGACCTTGAGAAGAAGCAGGTGACCTACTGGCCACACTTCTTCCTAGGCAGCCCAGGATGATATCGGTTTTTCTGTCATTTAAGAGATAAAATTATTTAACGCTTTATGCAGATTTCTCACTTAATGTTTTAGGTTCCAACTACAGTCACTGTGATACTTCACTACTATACAGGAATGTTTTCAAGGAATATGGTGCTACAAGGCCATTTGGTTATTTAAAAACATATTCCAGGCACTGAAGAGTCAACTACGTGCACATTGTAAAGTGTGTAAGGAGTCTGTAAAAAAGCTTAAGTTGTTATAATGCCTTTTAGGATATGGCCCAGGAATCCTTAGTTGGGATGTGGTGAATTTTAAGAATTAAAAAAATTCCAGTCCAGCTCTGTGGTTATCTGAAAGAGATACTGTATCACCTTTAGGTAAGACTAGAAGAATAAAATCTTGACTGAGTTTGGCAGACAGAGAGACACTAAATAGTAGTGCAGGTAAAATGACATCTGTAAAAAACCTCAAGGGTAGTCAGAAAGCTGACTTGAGAGTTTATGAAAAAGCTGCATATGGCAGCCATAGACTCAGCATAGTCTGGAAACCTACCATTTTCAGAATTCATAGAGGTTAGATATTGGAGGATGGAGGTCTAAACAAAATAGAAAATTATATGGCTTTTTTTTATTCTTTCTGAGGACAGCAAGGGTGATTGTTGTTAGTCATAGTTTACTGATGCTAAATTCTTGATTGTCAACACAATCTTGGAGAATCTTGTTTGGATTTTCAGAGTGTTTTATTTTTAAGTTTTACTGTTAGTACAAAAATGCCAAACAGTAAAACTTGTTAATCACATCAGCACAGTTTCCTGCTTTCTCAGTCTGGTTGTTTTATACCTGGTTTCTAGGAGAATCTGCCTTTTACTAGGTATTTTCCTTACCTGATATTTTTGCTGGGAAAGGCATCTTACACCCCTGTGAAGCTGCATAGTGCCTCGGACTGCAGCTCTTCTCCAGGCAGGTTGCTTTTATCTAGCATTAGATTTCACTGCTGGTGGGTTGTACAATGTGAAAGACGCTATGATTCAGACTGAGGTTTTCAAGAGTTCTTTCAATAAGAGGGGGGATGAGTCTCTTCCATGATGAAATTAGGAAGCTCTCTGGGTAGAAAGAATTTAAAAGATGAGAATGAGGCCTGAGAGTTAAAAAGCAACCAAAACAGAATAAGGTTTACTGTCCCTCGCCTCTCACAACAATGTTCCCTTTTGTGTAGCTGATATAATGAATATCAATGTCCTGGAAGGCAAACCTTCCCTGACTGCTAATTAGTCTGTGATAGCTCTACTATTTTACTGGTGTCCTGTTAATTTATTATTTATTTCTTTCTGACACCATTCTTCAGAAATCCTGTACTCTTTACTGGTACCTAACTCTAGGCTTTTCCTGGTTAGATAAATACAAATGTTGCCTGCTCTTGCTATTCAAGTTTTTAGTGTTGCATGTGTTCTGTCTTAGTCTTCTGGAATGAACAGATACGCTAAACATAGTCTGTTCAGTCATTGTTAACAATGACGACCATCGTGTCAGTAAATAAAACAAATGCTGTAGTCATCAAGAGAAAGCAAATTATTCATCTTTTATCCTACTCTCTTGTGCCTCCTTTCTCTTGTGCCTCCTTTTTTTATTTTTTTTCCTTTTTTCTTTTTTTTTTCCCCCCTCCCTTTAGTAGCAGGACTAACACGAAGAAGATTGTTGCAACAGGTCCAGTGGGGGACAACAAAGACGATCAGAGTGCTGGAGCACCTCTCATATGAAGACAGACTGAGGGAGTTAAGATTGTTCAGCCTGGAGAAGAGAAGGCTAGAAGGCCTTATAACAGCCTTTCAGTACCTAAAGGGGGTCTACAGGAGATATGGGGAGTGACTCTAGCAGTGAGTGAATAGTAGTTTTAAATTGAAAGAGGGAAGTTTTGATTGGATATCAGGAAGAAATTTTTTAATGTGAGGGCAGTGGGGTCCTAGAACAGGTTGCCCAGAGAAATTGTGCATACTCATCCTTGGAAGCGCTCAAGACCAGGCTAGATGGAGCTTTGAGCAACCTGGTCTAGTGGGAGATGTCCCTGCTCATGGCAGGAAGGTTGGAACTTAATATTTTTTAAGGGTCTTCACAACCGTTCCCATGCTATGATTCTACGATCTGTCCTTTCACCCAGGAGATTTTATTTAGTTAATCTAAATCACCAAGAAAATAGGGGTCATGTGATGAAATGGCCCAGTGCTTAGTAGTAAAATATTAAGCACAATGCAGATAAATGCAAAATAAATCAAATAATCACCTCTCTTATGAAAAGAGGCTGAGAGACTTGGGGTTGTTCAGCCTGGAAAAGAGAAGACTCTGGGGAGACCTGAATGGGGCCTACAGGAGGGGTGAGGAGTGGAGTGATAGGATGAGGGGTAACGGTTTTAAATCGAAAGAGGGGAGATTTAGATTAGGTACTAGAGAGAAATTCTATACTGTGAGGGTGTTGAGGCACTGAAACAGGTGGCCTAGGGAAGCTCCAGATGCCCCATCCCTGGAAGTGTCCATCTACCAGGGTGGATGGAGCTTTGAGCAAACCATTCTAATGGGAATTTTTCCTGCCCATGGCCAGGGAGTTTGGAACTCAATGATCTTTAAGGTCCCTTCCAACTCTGACCATTCTATGAATCTATGATTGTATTTAGACAGTTGTTTACATTCCATTATTGCAGCTATAAAACATCCACATGACTCAGGCTTTAACAGTATTCATGTAAGCTCGGCGCATTCAGAATCAGATGCCCTTAATGTAAGAATAACATTAAGTGAAAACACAGAAGATTTTAATTAATACCGTGTGGGTCAAAAATCCCAAGCATTTTAAAATGAAATTTGGTCACAGACAGGCAACTGCAGCTTCTATAATCATGCTCTGAAAAAGATATTTCAGTCTTACTACTCATTGTATGTTTTAACATCCTAGGGCTCAAATTTTGCCAAGAAACAAAGGACAATGCATTGTAATAGTAATGTTTTTAATTTTGAAATATTATACTGTGCTTGATGGATCAAAAAGCAGGTAATACATATGCAGTATTTTTAAGATAGCTTACAACTGCCTTGAGAGTATGCTTAAGGGTTACTTACGGCTTGACTGAAAGATGCTTTCCAGAATGACCTCACAGTTCATCAAAGGGATGTAAGAAGCTAGTAAGAACACAGTAACAGAAAATAATTGTAAGTGGGATTCCTCCTGTTATATTTATTTTCCACAGTATGTGTTATCTTCAGAATCACAAATCATTGTGAGTGTCAGGGTGATAATCAGGATTAACTGTATAACATTGATTTTACTGCTGTTTAGAGTAGCATCTGCTGTAGTTATGAGCAAAGCTTTAAATCACTGTAAATGTGAACAGTGATGATAAAAATGTTTGTCTCTGGAATCCCAATCCTGCTGCAAAGTAGGCAGCTGACCACAGCCAACTTCACACTCCTTCTGTTTAACTTGAAAGAAATCACTGAAAAGACTTCAGAAAGTTCAGGAACATTTTCAAATAATGGACATGAAAGAGATCTTAAAGGAAAAAATAAGATAGAAAAGATACTATGTCTCTTAACCTCAATTGGATGCTTAAACTTTTGTTCTGGTTGTTCTCTTAGGTGGCAAGTAAGGCACTGGGTAGTAGTAACTGGTAGTGTATATCTTGGTGACATTGATGTCCTGTGGAAAGGAGATAGAAAGACAACAGTTTGGTTTTTTAGTCACTTGGCAGTTGACAACGATAATTTTTATTTCCTGCAGGTGTGACATCATTGCTTGCAACAGCCCTTGTACTTGCACTAAATATTTGAAGCCTTTTCTCAAGAGTTTATTCTTCCCTTAATATGTATGTGCTGTGTAAAACTAATGCCTATAGAGTTAGTAAAGCACTAGGGACTCAAAAGTACTTTTTAATGAGTTTATTGGCTCATACAGGTTTTTGATTCTTTAATAGATGGCAAACAGAAGTAGTAAAAACTTTCTTTTTTGTACTTACTGTGTTTATTTTGAATAACTGAAATGAATGTTAACATATTTCTCATCACCAAAACATCTCTGTAATGAGTAAGTCTACTAGAAAGTTTTATATACCCACCAACCTGTTTGTTGGAAAAGGACACACTTGTATCACATCTGCTGAAAACGTAGATGATAACATCCAGCATGAGGGAATGTCTAAGAACCACTCTTCTGTACTAAAAGGAAACATGTTTTCAGGCAGCTTTTGATGAACAGGAGGCTTTTAATATTCTGGTTGCATTACTTACTGAGACTCTGGATTACAGGAAATTCATAGAGGTTCCTTTTTATCTATTTTTGATGAACTTTCTAGGAAGTAGAGACATTTATATGGAAGGGCTTTGCTCCACATAACTAGGTCCTTGTTAGAGAGACAAAGTCAGGAGGACTAGGCCTCCACACTGAAAAGCTACAAATTTGTCTTGTCACCTTTGACCTGGATGAAATGTAGATCACATATGGAAATCAAACCAGCTAAGAGGGTGAGTTTTTGCTTTGGTTTTGTTGTTGTAGTTGTTGTTGTTGTTTCAGATCTGTTTTCCTACTAACTTACACAGTGAAGCTCATTTTTTTCTTATTTTACCTGTCTTTTTTTCAGGTGTAGAGAGAGATTTTAGAGTTATGTTTGAATTAAACCTTATTAAACCTTATTTCATCTAGATGTTCATAAATACTCATGTATTTCCATACATATGCACCGAAATTTTTTTGAATAATGTGGAAGATGTTGTAGGTGTTATTACTTACATTAGTCCAACTTTTCTTCTCCCTGTTGTCATAATGTTACACAATAAGGTTTTTGTTTTGTTTTATTTTTAATAAACATTGATTGAACTTCACGAAGCTCCACATGGGCCTGCTCCTCAAGCCTTAATCAATCAAGACTATCAATTATTACCAATGGAAAAAGAAAGAACGGTATGTTTAGGAGACGTCTGTAGTTTCATTGAGAATTTTTAAAAATGGCTGATTTTAATGTTGTAGTAAGAAATCTGGTAAGGAAATTACAGTTACACATTTATTTAGAAAATGATATCTCAAATTTGGTTATGCTGACCAAGTAAGGATCTTGATAGGTTCACAGGTGTGATTGGTCTGAAAGCACAGCTGCAATAATATATCTGCCACTTATTTCATGACAATGTAAGACACCAGGAGTAAAATAAATTCTCCACAGAAGAAATCAGGATGACCACCAGAGAAGTAATGGTAATTTCCACTTAAGAAATGTCAGCTGGTAAAATGAAGAAGAAAGATTTTCCCGAAGTGGAAGAAAAAAATGAGAGAGAAAAGAAACCAAACAAAGATATATTGTTGTACAAATGCAGCGGCATATCATAGAAGTCATGATTTCCTGTCTCTGTGAAAGATCAACAAAAGTGGTTATCACGTCCTTTTGTAAGAACAGTTACAATAGAATAGAAATGTGAAATACATGTGAAGACAAGGAAGTGATGAAATGGATATAGATTAGTACTCATATCCATTTTCAAGACTAGCACTAGGAGTTGTGAGAAGGGACAGAAAGAGAATTACAATCAAGTGAGAATGACTTCATAACGGCAGTGAGAAAGATCAATGAATCAGAGGAAAAAGCTAAGGAGAGGTAAAGATGAATGATAAAAGGAAAGTGAGAAAGGGAGCATTCCAGGTCAGGAAACATGAGTGGATCAGGTCAAGTTGAATTAGATCTGAAATGGGTCAATGAGTTAAATTTAATTTACATATACTTGTCTTGACGATCTTTAAGGGAAATTACAATTCAGTATGACAAGGCAGTAGTGCATAGTAAAAACCATATCTCTTGTTCCTTTAGAAAATTTTTTTCAAGTATGAAATAGGAGACCCAAAGCTTACCACACTGCAACATCTGTTGTGAATGCTATCTGTCTAGATAATTATACTAAAATCAAAAGAAATGATTATAGTAAAATTGAATATATTAATATAATTTTCCAAAATTCAACTGAAAGAAGAGAACCACATTGTGTGGAAATTTTCCCAGAATCTCTCAGCCTTTTGTTGACTGGCAGTCCTCAAAAAGGCCAAATTATTTTTCATCTAACTTTTACAGCCCTCTTGGCGTTACCAAAATGTGTTAGTGAGAAGGGATAGACACAACTTAAAGAACCTTTCAATTTTGCTTAAGAATCTCCAAGCGAGCTTATACTTATCTCCTATATACTGACATGGGCTAAAAGATTTTTTTCTCATGAGTAATGGTCTCAAACAATGAATGGTGCTCCCTTAATGACAGGACTTCAGTTATTTAGCCCTCAGTTCATATTCAGGAAGCTATTTGTTCTGTATTTTTCTAAATATCTATATTTAGACAGATATGCTTTAAAAGAAAGAACATTAGTTTGGTTTTCATTGAAATGGATGTGATTTTTTATTTGTTTGGTCTGCAGTACAGTTTTGTTATCAGGCCTGTTGTTGACTAAAAGAGCAGATAGACTAAGTCCGTCTAAATGAAAAGGAATTCTTAAACCAGTGCAAAAACCCAATATGAAATTGTAATAGGAAACAAAGGCTTGCTCTGCATAAACTTAATTCTCAGTGAGTGTGTGTGCTGGCAACATAGAGTTTATAATGGATGAGAAAGATATACATGGATTTTTACCACTGGTTTTACCACATACAAGCCCTGTAACTGAAAAAGGATGCAAAGACCTTGCTGGAGAGATGATGAAGAGATACTGAAGAGTTCTTTGCTAAAAATTTCATGGATGGTTGTTGCTTGAAGGGAAGCAAATAACATAATTGTTAGGATGAGGCAACAGATTTTTCTTCCTACCTTTTTAAAGAAATTGAAAGGTGTTTCCTAAATGAAACTTGAACTTCAATGGACAAGAGTGCAAAAAGCTGTGAGAGACAAGCTGAAAATTCCTTCATTTTCATTTTGATTTCAAATTCTTTTGAAGACATGGCTTGTGTTGAGAATGCTCTTTCTAGATTACCATTACTTGGTCCTTATGCAGTTAAGTACCGTAAAAGAAAAAAACCTAATTATCCAGTCATTCAGATCCAAGGATCATAAAGGGACAAGGAGCACATTTTTTTTTATTTATTTTATTTTGTCTAATACGCAAAAGCATGGATACCATGTTTATTTAATCATCTTGGAGTATTTTCTCTGCTAAGTGGCCCAAGAACAGTAAATCTAGTTTTTAAGATAAAAGCATTTGTTAGACGTCATGGAAGTCTTGCTGAATATTTTGTCTTGCAACAGTAATTATTACTGCTTTACAGCAAATTATGGAAAAGTGAAGATCTCTGCGTGATTGCTCAGCACCTTACTGTTTTTCCAGTTTCAGTAGCTTCTCCTGAACAGACTGTACAATCTGGTATGTTTTCCCCTGTAGTTAGCGAGGTGTTCTGAGGCATGATGAAGTGCTGTCTGTGCTATCAACAGTTCCAGAGCAAAGTCTTCTCTTTCCCTTTTCCCTTCTTAATGTAAAATTGAAGTAGGTGTTGAATATGATCTGTTTCTAGTTCTTTCTCTCCCCTTTCCTTTCTGGTGTTTTGGAAAAGAGAGCCAGGTTGTATGACTAGTGTGCACCGGTTCAAAGACAAATTGTTGTGGCAATTAATGTTAATCTGACAAATGCTGATAGCAAACTGGGCACAGCCTTTCCCCAAGACTAAATTCACAAGAAACAGAGCTACCGCTTGCACTGTGATGCCACATATGAAGTGAAACCTGTCAAAAACAATGTGCAAGTCATCTAACATGTGAGAAGTTATAATATTAGTTGCATTGAAAAAAACAACAAAAAAAATAGCTAGTAAAAATTGTCGATATCTAATCAAAGTAAATGAATAATTTCCTTCATTAGCTTTGAAAATGTTTCATGATTGTATCATTTATGATATTATTATTAAGATCAAGATGTCCTCTCAACTAATTTAAACACTGTTGTCCAAAGGCACACAGGTTTGAAAAATCAGCATCATACATGAAGTCGAATATTTTGAGTATTATTTACTTTTAGCATTACAATAAACGCTTCTTAACAAAACCGTATTAAGTAAACTTGTAGAGCTACAGGATGGTTTTTGGAATTTTTATTCTTTTCACATAATGCCTGACAAGTTTCTGAACTGTTTCAAATTCCAACTATGTGTTCAATCATTACTCTTCAGTAAAAGCTCAACTCTGTTTAGTAAAAATCATCGTCTCTAGCTTACCCTTGAACATAACGTATTTCATGATAAAGAACGAGTCAGGGTTTCACATGGTTGAAACTCAGTTAACCTTAGCACTCTATCCCAATCTGCAGACTCCTAGATATGTGATACCCTCTGTCTTCTCAGCTTATCCTGAACAGATGCAATTCTGTTGTGTGTACTTAAATTTAAAATATGCATGTATTTTAAATTAAATTAATCAGAGACTAATGATGGGCCTTCCTTCCATAATGTTGATATAAAAAAAATAATCCATGATACCACTAGCTGTTATAAATTATTAACCTTTTAGATTGAGTGGACTAGTGAAGAACTTTGAATAGGAACAGAAAACACTAGTTCAAATACAACCCTATGTCTGTTATTTTCTAAATGCTCCTACGTAGTTAGAGGGAATTTATCTGATGGCAGGTTCAGGTTAAGGCTGAAGAGAGATCAAACTACAAAGGGCAAAGCAGATGAGCACAAAACTAGAACGAATGATGCTTCAGTAGTAAAACTCTACAATAACTTCAATGTGGCTAGCATTTAGCATCAAATTATATTGAGCTGTCCCTCTAAATCACTACTTTAACTTTTGCTACTGTGCTCCTTCCTGCTTCAGCTTTTAAGTATAAAATTTCCTCCTATTCCCTTTCCCCTGTCACATATAAAATATTTGTTATAATTATACAGATTTACTACCTGAGATGCTTTTAACCTGAGAGGACAATGAAGCTACTAAATTAAGTGTTATTTAATTTCATTGTACAAATGCAGTACATATATTAGTAAATCATACCAAATACATGGCACAGGTGCTGAAAATGCTGAGGGGAAAATCATCATCAGAATGCTAAGGATTGGATTGTCGTCTTTGATCCAAAATACTCCCTTAATTATTTGTCTGGCTTATGCTGTTTGAAAATGCAAAAAGAAAGAAGTCAATGAATAACTGAATGATGGTCAGTCTTTGGTTATGTATCATGTAACACACATGGGAGATCCATTAACCTTTCCAGCTTGCTTTCTATCCCTCTCTTACCACCATATGTTAGATCATGTTTAATACATCTTTGTGTTGTATATATTGATTATTTTCTCTGATTTTCATTCATATAGGGAAGAGCAGTCCCTTAAATTATAAAGCCATCATCATCTGACCTGGTTTATCTTTTAGGGATAAGATTTTCATTCACTTGTAACTTGGTATGCAATTCCCTAAGTACAACATCTTAGCCCTATAACAATTCACAGCATTGATGTGGAATATAAGTGTATTGCTGTTAGTATATTTGTCTCCTAAAATAATAGAAAAAACGATTTAAACAGGGGTCTTATTCTGCCATTAACCTCTTGTCTGATTTCTAATTGGTTCAACCTTTCTAGTACTATGATCTACACCTCTACAATTTTACAAAATATTTTGGTATGAAATAACAGAGGAGGACAAAAGCCTGAAAGAACGTTTTAGACTGATAATTAGCATGAATTTGGAGATACAGATATCTACCATTTTAAAAACTAACTTACATTCTTGTGTGGGCTAAGGTTACATAGTGGTAATGCATTAGCTTGTCACCTCTGGAAATGGCCTGCTTTCCAATCTGACTTATTATAAATCATCTGTAGAATGAATTTAGTTCTCTAATCAGTTGCTGGCTGGCTCACCATGGTAGGAAACAACACATTTTTCAGATAATCTTAGAGATGCTCAGGAACAGAATGGATTGCATTGTTGCAAGTTAAGATTAAGATGCATTAAAAGAGTGAGTAAACAGACTTGAATCAAACAAGATGTGCTCTTTTATACTGGTATAAAACCAAATTAAATCTGTGCTGATGAAAGATTTCTAACCTGGTCTGATGTTAGCGATAGCACGGATCAAACTGAGTTAGTTTACACTTCTACCAGTGTAAATGTGGTAAGAATCTGTGTTATTTGTATTTATTCCACACTCAAATCAAATGTAAGAAAGCTATTAAATGTTATGCGCAAACAACTCTTTCCTATCTCCAGTGTTAGGATGGTTGAAGAGTAGACTAATGCAGAGGGATTAAAACTAACTTTAATTCATCAAAAAATGAAAATGAGTGCTTTAAATTTTCCCATCTATTTTATTAGTCTCTCTAAAGCAGAGACTATGACAGCTCTTTTATTTTAATTAGGTTTCTTTAAGACCAGATTCATTAATCCGTTTTTCAATAGCTTTTGTATTTCAATAACATTGTACTTAAATTGTCTATCACGCTTTTTAGGAGTGTTGTAATTGCAGTATAATTTATATTCTTGTAACATACTCATTTGGGGATCTTTCTGCTGCTGCTCATAACTTCCACATTTTTTACTTCAATCTTTTCTTCTTTTTGCCAACCAGTGGTATAATTTTTCACTATTCAGAAAGCCAATTTCTTTCTTCATCAGTCTCTTTTCTTTTCAACAGACAAGTTTTGAAGAATCTCATCATATTTTTATCCCAATGAACTAGATTTGTCTGAGTGTGTAGAGACCTAGAAGTGAGGTGGGAAATGTTGTTGAACAGGTCCAAGCCCATTAGAGCTTGTACAACTGCAGCATAGGAGTAGGCACTTTATGTTTAAATCATACTAAATCTGTTAATAGATTCAGCAGAATATTTTTTTCCCCTTCAAAAATAAAAACGCTTCACTACAGTATTTTCAGAATTGATCACTTTGCTTTTATAGTCTGGAATGTGATCATCTGGGGAGAACTGGATTGTTTCCATAGATGTCAGTGGAAATTTACTATGGTTTGGGTTTCTTTTTGCTTACTTCCAAACAAATATTTTGGGTCAACACATTGGATAAGATAGTTATGGGAAAAGGATGTTTAAATATTTTTCTCTTAAATATTGGTCATTCCTTGATGAGAATGTTCTTTCAAGTGGAAGAGTTTCATGCTGATCCTGAAATGTTTTTCCTTTACAAATGAAGATTTTTTTCACTCAAAATTAGCAAGATAATGTTTTTTATTTTTTTTTGTACAAGGTTTCTTTCAACGTTTTGAGGGTGCATTTATTCTGACTTTCCTCAAAACATTAAGTAATCTCTCTGTCAAAATTTTCATACAGCTTTAATCTGCAATTTTCTTTCATTGAAGTCAAAGCAGTTGTTTTAGGGATTAATTTCTAGATAAATCTACTTGAAAAAAAACAAAAATCCAAGGATGGGCAAACCAGTAGCTGAACTGAACTTGGTCCATCTGTGCTCTGTTACTGTGCCTTTCATCCATCTGTACTATTTTATCTTGTTTTAACTGGTTGTTTGTTATATTTTGCTTTGTGGTCTTTATGTTCGTTTGCAGGTTTTTTTTCATCAATGTATTCTGTTCAGAGCTTTCAGTATGAGCACACCTGAAACTTGATGGTAATCAAAATTACTCCAAATTTTTTGCATCAGATACTTAATATAAATTTACCAAAGATATTGTTTACTTGGACATCATTATTCTTTATTCTTGAAATTGGACTGTCCTAAAAACTAAAGCCAATAGAATAATTTACTTGTGTCTCTTGAATCTCTTGGTCTCTGTTGGCTGCTGTGGTTTTGCTTTTATGAGACAAAATGCCTATGAGAATAGCAGCTTTTTAAAACTCAGTGAAGTAAAAAATATTGGAGTGGTCTGATCACCACATTAAATCTCTCCTTTTGGGATTATGTGGATGACTGAAAGAATCACCTTGGGTTTTCATTGTAACTAGGCATCATCTAAAAAAAAAAAAAATCACCTTTCCCCATGATATAGGCTATGNTTAAGACTCATTTGAGAAGAAGGTAGGCTTAAAGCAATCAGTGCATCCTTCAATATGAGTGACAATTCTTAACTAAGAGGAAGGAATTGATTTTAGAAGTGGTCCTTTCAGTACTCCAGCTACTCCCTTTTAATTATTTGGATCTTTGGGAAAACATTCTGTTATTCCTGTGTCCCAGGAAGTAGGTATCTTCCACTTTTTTCACCTTCAAATAATTCTAGCCCTGTCTCTTTTCATGTTCTTTTCTCCCTAATTTCATATCTTAAATCCTCTGTTTACCATTATTTTTGGGTTTTTTTCTGCCTTTTTTTCCCCTCATTTACCAAATGAAAATTCACTGTTAAGAAGGAATAAACTTTAAGAACTGTTTATTCTAAGGGAAAATAAGTTTTGTAAACCTAGTAACTGTTGCAGAGTGCTCTACCTATCTTAAAACTAAAGGTTATTCTTTTACATTTTTGACTTACCACAAGTTTTGCTTTCTCCTATTGGAAAGGACAGCACTTTCTGTATAAACTACTGGACGTTTGAAAATATGAAAACACCTTTTACAAGCATTTAGCTATTAGCAAGGTATTATGGCCTTTGACACGGTCCCTCACATCAGTCTCTCTAAACTGGAGAGGTATGGACTGTTCAGTGGATGAGGAATTGGTTGGATGGTTACAATGGCTCAATGTCCAGATGAAGATCAGTGAAAAACGGCGTCCCTCAGCTGTCCATATTAAGACCACTACTATTTAATATCTTCATCAGTGACATGGGTAGTGAGATTGAATGTACCCTCAGCACATTTGCAGATGACAAAGCTGAGTGGTGTAACTGACATGCCTCAGGGATGTGGTGGGTGGGACCTGGACAAGAATGAGAAGTGTGGCCATGTGAACATCATGAGGTTCAACAAGGACAAATGTAACATCCTGCACCTGGGTTGGAGCAACCCCCAGTATCAATACAGGCTGGGAGATGAAGGAATTGAAAGCAGCCCTGCACAAAAGGACTTGGAGGTATGAGATGGACAAAAAGCTGGACATTAGCTGACATGTGCCCACAGTCCAGAAAGCCAACCATATCNTTTTATATAAAATATAAAATTTTATAAACATAAAGTTTTATAAATAGCAATAGTTTTAAAGTGATGATCGATAAAAGGAAGAAATTCTTTAC
>VXBW01004055.1:87584-98437 GCA_013400375.1 Thinocorus orbignyianus
GGTGAGGTCCCAGCTGTGCTGCTTTTACAGAGACAATGTGAGACCCTGCTCTGTCTCACTGTCCATCAGATGTGTCTCATCTACCTGTGCCTTCAGTTTTCTTCAGGTTATGGTAATCCTTCCAGGGAAGTCTGAAACCCTCTTCACCCAGCTGGCATGTCTGTTTGGTAAAGAGATTTTTACTTGTCTTGGCCTGTAGTCCTCACTTGTCAAAGCATGTCCAGAGGTAATAGAAGCACAAGTCCTTCCTTTGAGACAAACCACATATGCAGGTCTGGCTGACTCCCTGACTACACCCTGGATCCAGACCCATGACAAGCAACAAATTTACTGAGGCATGGGGTTGGGCAGACGTATTGATAGCCTAGCCTCTTACGAGATGGACTCTCCTGTGACTATTATATGCCTTCTCTCTTTGTGTGGACACACAAGTCTGGGCTTAGCTGGCTCTGATGGGTCCCCTCATGGGTGATATTTAGCCTTACTTGTGTTTGATATATTATACCTTTACTGACGTTCCAACTCTGCAAGTGGAGCAGGAACATCTTCCCTGTTGCTAGTAGTCACAAGCTTCCAGCCTTTTCCATGTAAACAGCCACCTTCCACTGCCTCTGTGAACAAAGCCTCCATCTGTTCCTCTTTCCTTGTATGGCTTAGGCTCTTGTCTTTATTTTTCAGGAAGAGCTTGTCAATCTCCATTTAATTTTCTCTGGATGTGCACAGCCTGCTCACCTCTCCATGAAGCTCCTTCCCTTGTGACTCTGTGCAGACCACAACCCTAACCCCACTGCTACCTTCCTAGAGAGAGCTCATGGCCTCTCTGCACACTCCTCACCAAGGCAGCAACATTGTTCTTTGGAGTTGTTTAGTTCTCTGCTGCCCTCTTTGCTGAAGATGTCATCATGTAGTGCTCACAAAAGTGCTTCAGCCCCTGACATTTCAGGTCTGTGAGCCTGAAACCCCCAAACAGTAAATGAGACATGTTGACACTAAATTTACACGGTGTTGAGTGCTTCTGGTAAATGCCAGGCCCCTTGGGCTTTCAGTTCTTCTGGTTTACAGATTAAGATGATGTTTCTGCATTTTGAGCTACGGCAGAGAAGCACACCTAACTTGTGAAAGTTGTAATACAGTATTAATTTGCAGAAGTTCAGACTGATAAAGATAGTTAACAGCTTAAATCTTTTCCAAATATAGCTTCAAACAAGACAGTAGTTGACAGACAACAGGTTAAAGGGATGATCATAATATAGTGCATCCTGTAGAAGAAATTGTAGGAAGAGTGCCCTTAAGGGAAATCAAATCTTGAGATAGATTGCCCTCTTTTTTACTGTCTAAGGTCTCTGAATTGTTTCAATTATTGATTAATATGGGTATCACTGCGCATTTCTTCAGAAAGGAAGAAGAGCTAGAAGGATCTGAGAACTAGAGGTAGAAGTTTACTTTCCAGTTGTAGATGGCAGTTACAGTTCATTATAAGTCTTGAGGCTTTTACACCATGTTTCTGAAGACCATGTATGCTTTTAATGAGGTATGTGGATTGAATAATATTATCAAACCTGCCTCTTCAAAGCACTTTCTTCTGGTGAGAACAAACTGTTGTGTGGGGGTGGGGGTGGTTTGTCCTTTTTTGGAGGTGGAGAGGATTGCAGAGATTCTGAGTTGAAACTGAACAAGCTCTGAACCAAACAAAACTTCTCTCATGGTAATAGAAGTCAAATGAGTCTCAATATAAAGCTGGATACATGGTTGGGTAATACTGGTATATTGTTGCTGTTGAAGCCAAATGGCAGAATAATAGAATTTACTTCCAAAACTAGATCACAGAATCATAGAATCAAAGACTGTTTGGGGTTCAAAGGGACTTTTGAAGATCACATACTTAAGCCCCCCTCCCTCAGGTAGGGATGTCTTTCACTAGTTGAGGTTGCTTAAGACCTCGTTGAACCTGACCTAGAACTATTCCAATGCTGGCACACTACAAACTTCTCTGGGTGACTTACTCCAGTGTCTTACCATCCTTATTGTAAAAACCATCTTCCTTATGTCCAATCTAAACCTACCTGGTTTTAGTTTAAAAATTTTGAACCTTGTCCTATTACTACAGGCCCTGGTAAAAGGCTTTTCTCCATCTTTCTTGTTAGCCCTTTTCATAAATTGAAAGACCATGGTGGTGAATCCCTGAAGTCTTCTGTTCTCCAGGCTGAACAACACAAATGCTTGGTGCGACTGGGTAGAGGTCCTTTCGAAGTTGATCCCGTATCGGAAATGTTTTTCCCTATCACTGTCTTCTTGGTTCCGTTTCCTGTCAGCATTACTATTTAGGAATAAAATACCTGAAAACTTATTTCAGAAGTATACTTTCCTTCTTTTAGTATTGCTATCAGCGTAAAAATTATTGTAACAGAAGATGGAGGCTATGCAATAAGCACATTAGCTTTGAAACTTTAGTAAGTACATGGACTTCTTTGGAATTTTAAGTTTCTGTTTGACTTCTGTCACTCATGTTTTGCAACCAGTAGAATTGAGCAGAAAAGGTAAAATTCTGATTTATAAAAAATTTCAAGCCTGCTTTGTTAATACAGGCTTGCACACATTTTCAAGTTCATTTTGCCCCTGTTCTTTTGTATGAGTATTCTTTGACTACCAAAAAGCAGCAAACTTTAACCTCTAGCTTTTCCAAAAGGTATTTTCCCAACAGCATCTATTCACACAGAGATGCTTGTTTCGTATTGCTAACTAGCATTTCCTTTTTTTATGGGGAAAACTGTTATATTAAGAATGAACGTAGCTAATTCTTCACTGAGATTGTTGCTTCTTTACTGCTTCCTGGTAGTTCTAATTGCCATGCTCAGGAATATAGTTTAAATAATTTCCTGACTTTACTTTTGTCAATCTCTTCTACGTTTATTATTTTTATCTGTTTAGAATTTTCATGGAAAAAAGTGAGATCAATCCTTGAAACTTGTTGTAGCATCTCTGGTTGATTTCTCTAGATCTGCTGTGCTGTCTAACCACCAAGCTTGGAATTGAAACTTACAATGCCTTGTACATTTAATCTTTTCTTGATTAGGAATGTATTAGTTTCTTCAGTGAAATCCTGCATTACATAGACCCTAGTCTACTAATGTTTTGAACCACATGATAATAAAATATTGTTAGGGCTTGGGATATTTTTTTTTCAGGTGTTGGGTTTTTTTTGTTTGTTTGTTTGTTTTCTTTTTTTATTTATTTTGGTAATGCGTCTTCCTCCATGTACTCCTGACCCTTGCTTATTTAGACTGAAATTTATTCGATATAGGAACTTGTCTCTTCTATATAACCCAGTGTGTATGTACATTCTTCAGCCCATTCTTCAGTTACAACACACTATGACTGGTAGAACTCAATTACTAGCAATAAATAAAATAATATGAATGTAAAATTCTGCATGAAAAAAAAAATAAATACTGACATCTAATCCAGCATAAGAATACACTGCAATTTGTGTTGTTATATACAAAATAAAAAATAGTTAAAAGAACCATCTTCAAACAGAGGTTTTGGTCACACAATTCCAATTCACTTTTTTGACTTTAAAAGTTGATGAGTGGATGGAGCACTGCTAGAGAGTAACTGGTTGAATGATTGATAACTGGTAACTGGTCCTTATAATTGATAAACAGGTCTGTTGAGGTCTGAATTACCAGGATTCTGAGACACTTTTGCATGGTTCATCTCATGTTGTATATTTTAAATCCGCTCTGCAAATTCACTGATGTTTGAAAAATTATGTCAGTGTAAAAGTGGACTAACACATCAATGAGTGGAGTAACAGATCAATGTGCCAATTCCAGGATTTTATTTTATTTTCTAGAATATTTACTGAAAAAAAAAAAACCAAAGGAAGTATCTCTTCTTAGAAACAAGAGAAGGATTTGTTGCTAATATGTTACCTCTCAGACAGTCAAAGCGATATAGTAAGCCTCCCTTAGAGGAGACAAGGAGTCTGAAATACATGATCCTTCAGTGTGTACATATTAACATATACATGCTTATATTTAAGTTCCTTTCCTCTACTACCCTGTCCCAAACTGCTGGTTTCTGAGTGTAAGCAAAACCAAGAATAATCTACAGAGTAGGAAGATACGATTTTTAGAATCTTTGTCAGCAAAACTGGGGTAATGCAAATGGTCCCTTTGCTTTAGCGGCTGGGAGGCAAGGAAGGAAGGCAAAGGGGTACACTTACTAAAAGCAAAATAAGCTACAGAGGCAGAAACCCAAAAGGTGAGAACAGACTCATACTGTTTCCTTTCAATACAGAGCCTACCCATAGGGACATTAACTATATTAGTGGACACATCATTACCCATAGCATTGCTTTGAAAACAACCAGGAAAAAGTGTGGGAATTATTTCCTGTTCGCGAATTTAATTTTAAACATATTTTATATCAAGGGTATGTTACTTCAGTTAGTGATGAAAGTATTGTGGAATGTGCTTTGCATCAAAAGAAGCATGACCAGCAGGTCATGGGAGGTGATCCTCACCCTCTACTCTGCGCTTGTGAGACCCCACCTAGGGTACTGTGTCCAGTTCTGGAGTCCTCAACATAGAAAGGACATCGAACTGTTGGAACAGGTCCAACGGAGGGCCACCAAGATGATTAGAGGCATGGAGCACCTCTCCTATGAGGACAGACTGAGAGAGCTGGGGCTGTTTAGCCTGGAAAAGAGAAGGCTCCAGGGATACCTGATAGCAGCCTTTCAGTATCTGAAGGGAGCCTACAGGAGAGCTGGAAATCTAGTGATGGGACAAGGGGTAATGGTTTTAAATTGGAAGAGGGGAGATTTAGATTAGATATTAGGAAGAAGTTCTTTAGTGTGAGGGTGGTGAGGCACTGGAACAGGTTGCCCCGAGAAGTTGTGGGTGCCCCATCCCTGGGAGTGTTTAAGGCCAGGCTGGATGGGCTTTGAGCAACCTGGTCTAGTGGGAGGTGTCCCTGCCCATGGCAGGGGGGTTGGAACTTGATGATCTTTAAGGTCCCTTCCAACTCTAACCATTCTATGATTCTATGATGTTTTTGTAGCCTATATTTGTGGAACTGTTATTTTCCTTGACATGTTTTTGGAGGAGGAGAGGATTGTGACCAGAATGCACAAAAACTAACTATAAAGACTTAGAAAGTTTTCCAAGTAGGCAATAGTATTTTGTGTGCATTCAAACTCCTAGCAGTTAGGTACTGAAAAATAAAAAAGAAATAATGTCCACATTTTTGTTGACTCAAAATACAGTCTACAATCCTGACATGGCTCCAGAATTAACTTCCAAACATCTGATAACTTTCTCTATTAATAAAGTGATTTTCAAATGAAAAGGACGTTCTTCTCCTAATCCTTCATTCAAAAAAGTATAACTCATGAAATAAGTTCACATGCAATACTGTCTAACAAGATTCTCCTTGTAATTCCATCTCAGGAGAGGTGCACTGTGTAATACATCGATAATTCCTTCTTTAACCACAGGCTATTGTTTAAGATAAAAGTCTTGACATTTGAGAAAAATATATAAGTGGATCAAAATCCTCAGCTGGATCACTGGTCACAGGAATGTCAATTTGACAGTTGTTATTCATGCATTGGTTGCAGTCTGTTTCTGAATTAAAGGTCTTTCTACGCTTGACCTGCTTGTCCCTTTCCCATTAATAACACAAAGGCGCAATTTCTTTCATACTACACTTCCTAATTTTCTATTTGGTATCTTAGGTTATATGAAAAAGCCAGCCTTTGATAAATTGTTCAGTCCTGTGTTCTCCTGTCAGATGACCTTTAATCAGCTCTTGACTTTTTTTTTTCTGTGAATTTGATTTCCCATAGAAAGGGGGTCTTTTTAACTCTTTTTATGGGATTCTGTTATCAGAGACTACACCATTTTTGAGCCTTTATTGGTTTCTCTTTGAAAAAAAGGATAATAAACCCCATTCAAATCTTTTAATGCCCTTAAATACGGGTTAGAAGGGAGAATTTATAGAACCAAAAGTGACAATGAAAAATTGTTAAACTTAAATGTGGATTCTGATGCATGAAACAAAAATTGACAGAAATAAAAGTTTGAATACGTGCTTTTATCGCAAAGAGCCCAGAGTGTCTGTATTTGGCCTGTAACATTTGCAGGAAGCATTAATTTATGTAGACCTATTTGTAACAGACTGCCTGTAAATTCCCTGACAAGGGGTACAAGATCCTACGAGCCTTCAATGGAATGCCTCAAGCATTCACATTTCAAAAAATAGTGCAGACCTGGTTATCAAAGAATTGATAAGACTCACAGGTGCCTAAAAATCTGTAGGAGGACTGTTTTATAAAGACAAGATAGTTCTGCCACTTTTGTGATGAGCCTATCAGTTCTCTACTCACAGACATTATGTCCAATAAGTCAGCTTTCCTTCATTATCTGTGAGATGCATATGAAAGTGTATAGCCTGTATATACTAATGAAGATTATAGAAATCATACTAAACATATATGACTACAGCACTTGTCTCTCCAGTGAAATCGTGCTACATATCACCTGAGAGTAGAGAGAAACCTGAGACAAGGCTGTCCTTGACAAGGGGATGGGCCATTCTAATTCAGCAAATACAAAAGGGAAAAAAACAAGTGCCCCTAGAGAGAACAAAGAAGATCACACCTGGGAAGATTTTTCCTAAAAAGAAGATAGTGTCTAGGAAGATTTCCCAAGTGAAAATCTGGGAAAAATGGCTACTATGACATAGTAGTCATTGTTGTAAGCTGGTGGGATGAATCCTACCACAGAAGAGTGGCTATTGATGGCTACAAGCTGTTCAGAAGGGACAGGTGGGGAAGGAGGGGCAAGAGGTGTTGCCCTTTATGATAGGGAAAGGATAGAGCGTGAAGAGATGTCCCTAAAGAATAGCTAAGTAGAAGTTGAAAGCTTATGGGTAGGAATTGGAGAAGAGGCAACAAGGGGAACTTTGTGGTTGTTGTCTACTACAGGTCACCTGATCAAGGAGAGCTTACTGATGAAGTCCTACTCTAGCTACAGGAGGCATCTCACTCAAAGGCACTCAGTCTGCTGCAGGATTTCAGCCACTTTGGCATCTGCTGGAAAAGCAACATGGCGAGCTGTAGACAATCCAGACACTTGCCATAGAGCACAAGAGCTCACTATCCCCAGGTGTAAGAAACTAAGCAAGAAAGGGAAGAGAGTAGCATGGCTGAGTCAGGGCCTGCTTGTCAAACTAAAAGCCAAGAAAGAACTATACAGGCAATTCAAACATATATCATGGGAAGAGTAGAGGGATGCTGCCTAGTTATGCAGGGACGAAGTCAGGAAGGCCAAGGCAGAGCTGGAGCTGAACCTGGCAAGTGATGGGCTTCTACAGATATGTCAACCAGAAAAAGAAGGTTAAAGACAGTGTACTCCTCCTGATAAACAATAATTGCAAATAGGTAACAACAGACGAAGAGAAGATTGGCGTTCTCAAAAACTTTTTTGCCTTGGTGTTTAGTGCAAACCCCTCTCCTCGCATATCCCAAGTTGAAGGACCAGGCAAAAACAAAAGCTATGAGAATGAAGAACTACTCACTGTGGGATAAGATCAGGTTCAAGACCCTTTAAAGAACTGGGAGGTATGTAAGTCCATGGGACCTGATGAAATCCATCCATGGGTCCTGAGGGAGTTGGTGGATGAATTTGCTAAGTCACTTTCCATTATATTTCAAAAGTTATATCAGTCTGGTGAAGTTTCCACTGACAGGAAAAGGGGAAACATAATCCATATTTTCAAAAAAAAAAAGAAGGAAAGAAGACCCAGGGAACTAAAGGCTGGTCAGTCTCACCTCTGTGACCAGCAGGATCATTTACCTGGAAAGATCATGGAGTAGATCCTCCTGGAACCTCTGCTAAGACATGTGGAAAATAAGGAGGTGCTTGGTGACAGCTGACATTTTTTCACAAAGGGCAAACCATACTTGACAAATTGGTGGCCTTCTATGATGGCACTACAGTATTTGAAGATAAGGGGCAAAGAAAAGACACCATCTACCTGGAACTTATGCAGTGTTTGATACTGTCCCATATAACATCCTGGTCTCAAAAGTGAAGAGAGATATGAATTTGACAGATGAGTTACTTGATGGATCAGGAACTGGCTAGGTGGCTGCACGCAAAGGGTTGCAATCAATGGCTCAATGTCGAAGTGGAAGCCAGTGATGAATGGCATTCTTCAGGGAAACCAGTGCTGTTCAACATCTTTGTNAAAGCTATGAGAATGAAGAACTACTCACTGTGGGATAAGATCAGGTTCAAGACCCTTTAAAGAACTGGGAGGTATGTAAGTCCATGGGACCTGATGAAATCCATCCATGGGTCCTGAGGGAGTTGGTGGATGAATTTGCTAAGTCACTTTCCATTATATTTCAAAAGTTATATCAGTCTGGTGAAGTTTCCACTGACAGGAAAAGGGGAAACATAATCCATATTTTCAAAAAAAAAAAGAAGGAAAGAAGACCCAGGGAACTAAAGGCTGGTCAGTCTCACCTCTGTGACCAGCAGGATCATTTACCTGGAAAGATCATGGAGTAGATCCTCCTGGAACCTCTGCTAAGACATGTGGAAAATAAGGAGGTGCTTGGTGACAGCTGACATTTTTTCACAAAGGGCAAACCATACTTGACAAATTGGTGGCCTTCTATGATGGCACTACAGTATTTGAAGATAAGGGGCAAAGAAAAGACACCATCTACCTGGAACTTATGCAGTGTTTGATACTGTCCCATATAACATCCTGGTCTCAAAAGTGAAGAGAGATATGAATTTGACAGATGAGTTACTTGATGGATCAGGAACTGGCTAGGTGGCTGCACGCAAAGGGTTGCAATCAATGGCTCAATGTCGAAGTGGAAGCCAGTGATGAATGGCATTCTTCAGGGAAACCAGTGCTGTTCAACATCTTTGTTGGTGACATGTACAGTGGGATTGTGTGCACCCTCAGCAATTTTGACAATGACACCAAGCTGTGTGGCACAGTCAACATGATGGTGGGAAGGACTGCCATCCAGGGGAACCTGGACAGGCTTGGGGGGTGGGCCTACATGAATCTCATGAAGTTCAGTCCGGCCAAGTGAAAGGTCCTGCACCTAGTTCAGGGCGATCCTAGGCACAAATATAGATTGGGTAAAGAATAGTTTGAGAGCAGACATAACAATAAGGACTTGGAGGTGCTGGTGGATGAGAAGCTCAACTTGGGCCAACAATGTGCACTGGCAGCCCAGAGACCAAACTTGTACTAGGCTGCATCAAAAGGAATGTAGACCAGCAGGTGGAGGGAAGTGATTATGTTCCTCTACTCTGCTCTTGTGAAACCCCACCTGGAGTACTGTGTTCAGCTCTGGAGTTCTCAACATAGGAAAGACATGGACCTATTGGAACAGGTCCAGCAGAGAGCCACAAAGATGATCAGAGGGGTGGAGCACCTGTGCTATGAGGACAGGTTGAGAGAGTTAAGGTTGTTCAGCCTGGAGAAGAGAAGGCTTCAGGGAGACTTTATAAGCATCCTTACAGTAGGTAAGGGGGGCCTACAGGAGAGAAGGGGAGGGAGTCTTTACCAGGGAGTGTAGTGGTAGTACAAAGGGTGATGGTTTTATACTGAAAGACGGTAGATTTAAGTGAGATATCAGGAAGAAATTCTTTACTGTGAGGGTGTAGAGACTCTGGAACAGGTTGCCCAGAAATCTTTCAGATTGAGTATAGGTTTAATTCAACCCACTGGAAAAATATGTAGCAAATTGGAAGTCAAAAGGAACCTGATTGTAAACTCAGATCACTTTTTGCACAAATAATGCGAATAATTTGCCACAGAAAAGGAAATTAATTAAAAGGATAAACTCCAGATAAACTTCTACAAATTAAATGATGGAGATATGGAAGAAATAAGTGCCTTAAAGTGTAAAGAATAACAGGTGACTTAATGAAGATTACAAATATAAACTGAAGATCAGTTCATTGTTAGGATTGTTTTCATTGTGTCTGATTCAGGCATGAAGCCTCAGGAGTGAAAGAATCAAAGCAATTCAAATGACGATTACTACAAAACTTGGTGAGAATCTGGAGTAGAACAGAAGACTTAATAAGATGGCAGAATTCTACAAGGAAAGATAGCAATTGCAGCTTTGTGTGATAAAGCACAAAAAGATTTCTTCAAGTTAAAAATAATGACTTCACTGAAGAGAGTAATTTAATGGATAAATTGTAATGGGTAGACAAAAGCAAATAGCCGTATTCTGGACAGGTGTTGTTGAAAACTGGAACTGTGTAACAACTTAGAAGCAACCTGGATGAATCAAGTGTTGTCAGTGTTCCTACTGAATTCCAAAATTTTAATTTCAGTCTTTTATAAAGTAATCTTATTGATTGAACACTGACAAAAAAAGAGCAAATAAATAATATATTGATATCCAATTTTGAAAAAAAGATTTATTCTAATGCAAGCATAAATGTCACAGGAACCTTTTCCTGTAGTATCTCCTATGGAATTGCAGTTTTGATTTTCAGGGTAACATCTGAACAGCCTATGTCTTGACCAAGTACCAAGTTTTCCTTTGTCATCTACAGACTCTTTAGGAAGGACAGGCAGAGCAGACGGGGAGGGGGTGTTGCCCACTATGTCAAAGACCAGCTGGAGTGCGCAGAGCTCCACCTGGGAACAGAGGAGAACCTGACAGAGAGCTTATGGGTTAGAATTAAAGGGAGAACCGGGGCGGGTGATGTTACAGTGGGGGTCTGCTACAGACCACCCGACCAAAGTGATGAGGAAGATGAGATCCTCTATAGACAGATAGGAGCAGCATCACA
>VXBW01004055.1:98511-111875 GCA_013400375.1 Thinocorus orbignyianus
GCCGGAAGACCTAAGGACCTAAGGTCCCTTCCAACTCTAACCATTCTGATTCTATGATCTGCAAGTGGTTCTTTCTCACTGTTTTCTTAAGACCTTTTCTGTCTGTCTGTGTTTAGAGGATTTCCAAAATGCTTCTGTAATTAAATATGTCTCTGTGATTACATTAAGAAAAGAGAATGATAGGTAAAATTTCTTGGTTTTTATTGGACTGTGTTGTACTGAGAATTTTTTAACCTTAGGCAAATCGCTAATCCTCTCCACCCTTCTGCTCATTTACAGGTACGAATAAAAAATCCACAAGTAGCAAGCATGAAAATTTAAGCTAGACAAATAACTTACAGCAGTAGCAGAGTAAAATCAGCATAATTAATTGAACTGCAGTGAAACTAATCCTATTGGCAGCAGTTAAATTATTCAGTTATGTAAGTTTTATTCTGTTGCTTGTCATGCAAATACTCTAACTGAAGTAAATAAAGTATCCATATCGTTCTTCCCAATACAGGGCAGTGGGACCAGCAGTAAGTATAGTTGTTGATAGTTACATAGCACTTAAGCAATTTCTGGTGAACCTGAAAAATGTTCTTTAGGAGGTTACTAAATTGCCATTGAAATAGACATTATAATCTTCATTTCAGCCTGCTCAGAACACACACACGTCATCAGTGGAAACAGTTTAAAGAAAGAGATTGGAGAACATAAGCATGATAGCATATGGAGGAGAGTTTCCAGAAAATAAAGAAGTAATGTGTCCCTGAAAAGAACAAATACATGGCTTAGGTTTTTATTTAAACAATCAGTTGTGTTTGTATTTTTCTGTTGTTATAAACTCAAAGCTCCTTGGAATTATAAGCTTCTTACTGGCAAAGAGGAAATCCATAATTATTATGGAATTTATAAGCACTCTAAACTTAGTAAAGCTGGTGTGGTGAACACAACTTATGTGTGTGGTATGTGGTGAATAAAGAAACAAACCAGAACATTCTCATCAGTCAATATCATTCTGCTTATTTTTCATAGAGTAACAATTCAACAAGTAGGAGCTTGGTTTTGCTGAGAGCCCACTGAGAGCAACCCTTAAACCAATTTATTTAAGAAAAACCTTAAAATATTTCTGATAAATTATAAAGTAAGTAAATATCTCGGTTAACAATAAAAATTAAGTAATTTATAGGTCAAGAAAAGTACTAAACGTAACTGTGATGGAATTGCATCCATAGGAAATTACTGAATCTGGCTTACAGAGTCCTTGCATATTTCAGAGATATTTGTTTACGTTCTGCAAATTCTAAGCTGTTGTGGCAGACTTCTACAGATGTATTAATCTTTTTCTGTTGCCAAGATACATCTACCAGGTTATGATCCTACTGTTAAAAGTACTGTTGACACACCTATGCAGAAAAACAAAAGCTCCTTGCTTTATTTTAAGATTACTCCAGGCACTCATACCAAAATGAGAACAACAAATACATAGATGATTAACACGACTGTGGAAGCCTCTGATAGCAGTAGAGTCATTGAGCCATGCAGTTTCTGGGCCGTACAGTCACAGACACAAAGTCTAATTAAAAGAACCCTAACAAAAATCTCATGCACAAAAATGTGTAATCGCATACAGCTAGAATTGCTGAGTGCCGCTCTGGTCAAAGCATGAGACGCTTGGACAGAAACCACAATATTGTCAAGTTAGGTAATTTTTAGGTTATTCTATCTGTATCATAGAGCAAATAGGTTCCCATAGACTATCGAAACCTTTTAAATCTGGTACTGAAACTGCCAAGTTTCAGAAGTTTTAATTCTGATCTGGAATTTTCCTCAGGTGACAATATCTAGCTGTTAGCAACTCTGATGCAGTAGTGTAGCTGTGTTTCTATGCTGATACTTAAATTGTGCTGAAGTAGAATACAATGTTCAGAAATACCAGAATCGCAGAATGGTTTGGAAGGACCTCCAGAAATCCGCCAATCAAACCTCCCTTGCCATGGGGTTGTACATGTTTCACTAGGTCAGATTGCTGAAAACTCTATTGAACTTGACTTTGAAAGTTTCCAGTACTCTTTCTATATTCTTCATTTCATTCTGAGTTTTCCACATTTTCCATCTAACCCTCAAAAATCTATTTTCTCCAATTACAGTGGAGTGACTAAGAGAAAAGAATTACTGTAGTAAAATGTAGGATATTTATATCATTGGAAGAATTATCAGCCTATAATGAGTAGGAAGAAAATTACAAGAAAAAAGAAATAGAAAGGGGGCTAAACTTTAGATACTAGATACTTTAGACACAGGACTCTTCTAATTATATCAAATTATTTTAATGATATCCAATTTTAATTATATCCCATTAAGCTTAATAAAAAATGTTTGGGTTGTGACAGTTGTTTTAATTTCATGTGCAGCTTAGTAAAAGATATTAAAAAATCCTCTCTACTGAGGTGACGAACTGTATTTCACACTCAAATGTACCGGTGAAATATGCTGAAAAAGTAAAGAAGAGGATGAATTTTGGAAGCTGTTTTTAACATTGTTCAACATGTATGACCTAATGTTTCTAGGTATCTCTAAATATTGTAAAGTTTTAAGTAATTATGAATATTTCTATGTAATTCTAAAAGCCTAACTTTTGTTCCATAGTCTAGTTCTCTGAGAAATCACATTTGATATAGGAAATTCCCTATTCATATCCCTTATCCTAATTGAGCACTGTAGGCACATAATCTTCTCCAACTATTTCTAAAAGTGCTTAGTTACAGATTTGTAACTAGGCCAAGTCGGATATGCCTGAAAAAATTACAACCCTGTTGCTATGTGCAAAGACCCTGCTACTTCGCTCCTGGTAACAAGTATTGGCCTTGAAAAAACATTACTAATGTTTGAAAGAGTAGTAATAGCTTTGCTGAGACTACCTTTGAAAACCCCTTATATCCAGACAGGTTATATTTTGTCCTCCCTGTTGCTATCTACTGTGCCCGTGCACTTGGATACATTTCTGAAAGCATTATCCATCTGCTTGCAAAATGGTCTTACTTTGCATTTCAGTGATTTTCTTTAAACTTGGTCAGATAACATATATGTAGAATCTCATTCAGTTGACCCCAGGAAAGTGAACTTTTTGTTATTATGTTCTTCAGTGGCCTCTTGTATACCTAGAAAAGATAACACTTTGGATCTGATGGCCAAATAAAGAGGTCCCTTGCGTTTTCCAAGAAGCAAACAGATAGTCTTTCAGACAGAAACTTGGCTACCCTTAGTAAGTCTGAGTGAAGATATTATTAAGTTATTCGATTCATTTGGGGTCAGAAAATTATCAGTAAAACCTTCACAGATGTCATAGGCATTTGACAGAAAAAAGTTGATTTATACACACTTGATCTACTATTGTCAAATCATCAGCTAAAGTAACAACATTTCTCTGAACTCTCATTTCTGATAATCATCTGATGCAGGTAATAAAAATCTAGGAGTGAGTCCACATAAGTTTAATGATGTTATACACAGAAAACATTTTTCCTTCTTTAGGTGAAGGAAAATACATACAGAAAAATAGAATGATACAGAAAGAAAAGTACACTTAAAGGAAAGGAAGAAGGCAGTCATGAGAAGCAGTAAGGTTTTACTGCTGCATCTTTAGGAGGGTTAAGTTGACATAAATCCACTGATAATGAGAAGAAAAAGTACAGTGGACAAACAATAGGGTGATCATGTGATCATGGAGTCCAGGTAGAGCTAAAGGCCCTGTAGATGCTTAAATCAGCTCTGTACTTTATTTTGTTTCACCTGATTCTTTCAGGCTTGTTTGGGCAGTAGCAGTCCATCCCCCTCTTGAATCTTACAGCCTAAGAGAGTATCAAAATTGCCTTGAAACATTCTTCCTTTGTTCCAAACATTTCAGTTTTTTGAGATTCTATGGGAAGCAAGCTAGATTGCCACTTTAAAAACATAACACGTATGTTTGGAACATCATATGGATTCACCTTGTTTATTTGATTTAAAAGATGACCAGACTATATTTTCATACTGGAATCCAATTTTGTATAATCTTGCACCTCTGAAGTACAGCACTTTGGTGTAAATATGTAGTTGATGAATTGGTCCTGTGAAATTCTGGAATGACTCTGAAGAAACTGGTTGAAAGCAGTGCTTATTACCATTGAACTAATTCCTTTAAATTCTTCTTTGGCCTGCATAGAATGTACTTTTGGACTTTTTGCAAGTGCATCATCTGATAATTTTTAATATATCAGCCAGGTATTCAGAAGCATTTTGTCATTAAGAGGGGAAGGATTAATAGATTTTCCCTGCTGACATTCTTTTGCTTCATTTTACTTTGCTAAAAGTTCTCCTTATCCCATTGTGAAGAAAACTAGTAATATTTGAAAGTGGATGTTAAATGTAGCAAGAAGCTTATGCACAATTGTCATATTTTGCATGAATTAACTTTTTTTTTCCCTTTGAGTCTTCTTTTCTTTCCAATAAGAGGAGAAGAGAGAATTTATAGAACAGTTAAATATGATTTGCACATCTTTTAGCAAATTAAAACACAAAGTATAGGTAACTGTAATATTCCACATACATTAGGTATTCTGGAGATACATGTTTGACAAGCAGACATTATTGGTGCTTAGAGCATGTCATTTGAATGCAAAATTAATCTCTCCATGTAGAAAACTCCATCTTTTCTGGAAAAACAATTTTAAACTTGTTGATTTTTTTTGATGCAGTTGTTGATAGGATACTTTTTATTCTCTCTTATATATACTAATGTATTTTCAGTAATTTGTACTATTCTAATTGCCTTCATACTATCACTTGAATACTGATCCCCCATATAGAATGATTTTTTATTATTTTTTTTTTTTTTTCACTGATTTACTTGCTAGGATTATCAGTAAATGGGTAATAATGATGGGTGAAAAAAATCTATTAACTCTTAATACTACTTTGTATTGCGGCAGTGTCTGAAGAATAGACCTTGGTTCTTAAAATATGAAAAAGATGCTGACACAAATATAGTTACACATTGTGAAACAAATGGGAAACCAACCAAGAAAAGATGAAGAGGAAAAGAGAATTTGTTCAAACTCTATGTAAATATGCTAAAGCTAACAGAAATAGCAAGATAACATATATATTAATGGAATTGAAGTTCACTAAAAATAACACTCTGCAAGACTGTTACCTCTGGTGTTTCTGTATTTATCTTTCAAAATTAAAGATACTTGTGTTATAAAAAAACTTTTCTGTTGTCAATGTTTATAATATAGATATTAGCACTGAGTAGCATTTCAACATTCTATACCACATACCTTGCCATATCTCGTGTACTTTCTGATATATTGGAACAGAGTGCAGTAAGAAGTGCATCACTATTTTAAACTATTTACAACTAATACATAGCATGTGATAATACTAGGTGAACAAAGGAGATTTCTCAGACAAAAAGAAAGTGTTGGAGATATTTAGCATGTCCCATTGCAACAGGACAAGGGATAATGGCTTTGAGTTATAAAAGGGAAGAATTAGACTTTGTATCAGGAAGAAATTTTATACAGTAAAGGTGGTTAAGCACTGGAACAAATTGCCCAGAGAGATGGTAGATGTACTATCCCTGGAAACATACAGGATCAAGTTGGACGGGGCTCTGAGCAGCCTAACATAGTTGAAAATCATGGAATCACAGAATTGTCAGAGTTGGAAGGGACCTCTAGAGATCATCTGGTCCAACTCCCCTGATAAAGCAGGATTTCCTAGAGCACATTACTTAGGAGTGCATCCAGGTGGGTCTTGAAGATCTCCAGAGAAGAAGACTCCACAACCTCCCTGGGCAGCCTGTTCCAGGGCCCTGTCACCCTCACTGTAAAGAAGTTTTTCCTCATATTGGAATGGAACTTGAAGATGAAGGTATTCTTGCTCATTGCAGGGAGGATGAACTAGATGACCTTTAAAGGTCTCTTCCAACCCAAATCATTCCACGATTATATGATTCTGTGTTGATGACAGGAAATGTCACACAAACTGTGTGACATAAAAGTGAGAACCAATATACAACAAAGCTTTGTCTTTCATTTAGTTAAAACTTCTGACGGCTGTAAACAGAAATACCATCGTGATCTGGCATAGTTAAGGAATTGACCAGCTTTTGGACCCCACATATGAGAATCTGTCTTTAAACAGTTAACATATCTGCAGACCACTAAATTAGGTGGGTTGTGTCAAACTCTCATTCTGATTATGATTTGTTAAAGACAGTGTGGCTGAACATTTCCTCCTTGATTTTCTTTTTTCTTCTTAACCTCAGTCTGTTTTTTCCCAGTGCTTTATAAATCTGTGACAGTCTAATTTATAATTAGTATGGTCTGCTGTTAGTGACTCAGTGTCCAAGGAGTATAATATTCTTCACCTTTTCAGAGCTGCATTCAAAAATATATAGGCTAAACAACTTTTGTACTTTCAGTGTTGAACAACAGCTTCAATGCTGAAATCCCTTCTTTGCATCACCCAACAGTAAAATATGATGAAAGGAAACCATTCACAGCCTATTCTATTTAGCAACCCATTTTTTGGGTTTTCTATTGACAACTAACTTGAAACTATTCAATGCTTTTTAAAAGACTACATAGTAATTCTGATTTCCTTCTGAATAATATTTTCTAGTTGCATAGAGATGGTGAATTCTTTTACTTTTTATGTTCTTGGTCTTTGTTATGAACACCAAAGGAAGACTTGTTTGAATATCAAACATTTTCTCTTTCATTTATGTTATTTAAATTACAAAGAATGCTACTAAGAATTTTTACTATCTACAAATTTAATAGGCTAGTTTTGTATTGCTGCATGGTTACACAGAAAACTCAACACTGCACTAGGTGATACACTTGTTGCAAAAAGACATAACAAAAATGTGACAAAAATTTCAAAAAAAATAGTAGCAAAGAGACATGGGAGAATAAAATAATGCAAATAGTTCACTATATGATTCTTAAAGTCAAGAACCTATCAACAGTGGTTTGTTTCCATTATTTACACAATCTATTTTTAAATTCAGTTTAGAAATCTTAAATTGGTAATTTAGACTTAATTTGACATTCAAAAAGAAAAATAATGATTCATTCTTCATTCCTAAGAGAATATCTGAGATTCTCTGGCCAGCAAGTATAGTTAATGTGGTTGCAGATGTGTATATAACAGAAAGAGAAAGCACTCAGCACCATATATTTCAAAGAACATAATAAAAACAAGCAGGAAAAAAATTCTTGTTGAACTTATGAATTCTACTCTAAATTCTGGTATTTATTTGAACGTGTTACTCAAAGGCAGGAAACTGAAAATTAATGGAATCTTTTGGGGGATTTTAGTACAGTGCATCATCTACAGCATTATTTTACATAATTACATATATGTGCACACTTACACATGTTATGAGAGCAAAAGTAAAACTATAGAAAATAGTTACTGTAGAAGAGCCAAATAACATTTAAGGCAGGATCTTTGATGCATACTGGAAAATACCTATATTTTTATGGACACTGTTGTGCTACTAAAACTAATCAGAATCATTCATCTGGAAACAACCATATTTTACTAATTGGAACACTGAAAAATCTCCTTTTTTTTTTTTTTTTTTTTTTTTTTTTTCCTTTTCAAAGGCANAAACAAACAAACAAACAAACTACAACCATACTGTCCTGTTAGGTTAGGAGAACTCCTGAAACTTTTTTCATAATGACAGGCTGATGTTTACTTACTATTTCCTTAAGCCCTTTCAGATGCAAAAGTGAATGAAGTGGATCACCAACTTGCATTAAGCTTGTGATTGTTCTGACCTCCACATACTTCTGAAAGCTTCCACGTATGCCATAATGAGTAGCTTCCTGAAGTATTTGTTCACTTGATGTAAAAATAAGCTATAATTTCTTTTTAGAATGTGTATTTCAATGATGGATCATGTGGAAAAGGGAGAACTTACTGTCCAGAAGTGAAAACTGAAGAGTGTGTGATAATTAGTTGCAAATAAACTTAACCTAAAGACTTAGAGCTTGACTCTTAGAAAATGAAATTTAACAGTGATCTAAGTGATTAGATTTAGTTCTGTGAAAACAGAAAATGAGAAGCTGAAATTAAGGATAACTTTTCTCTCTCAGTTCCATCTTTTTAGAAGTGTAAATATGAAAAAAAAAAAGCCAACACCAAGGCAATTTGTCAGTTTACTGAAGCATACTTCATGTAGCTAGACAGTACTGCAAATAGTGGTGAACATTGGAATTTTTACAGAGATTAGTGTCAATTAATGTTCATCCAATAATTTGTGGTTTCAAGTTTTGCTAGCAGCTTCTATGTTAGTATGATATTTTAAATTCTTTTATTGGAACTGTTATCATTAGTGATATTAGGAGCAAAAATGAGTAAATAGCTGAATGAAATAATTTGTAACTAATTATTGAAGTAAGAATTATTCAACACTCCAGGACTATTCAATATACAGGATGCATATAAATACAAATAGAATAGAATTTGAACTATAGATATTAACATCATTCTATGGTTTACCAACAAAAGTACTTCAAAAATTCTTACTAATCCAATAAATTTATTCTGTTTCACAAGTGTTTTTCTTACATTAAATAGCAGATATTCTCCCACCCATAAAGTAATACATTTTTCTCTTACCATTATACTTACAGGTCATAGTGCTTTGGTATGTTCAGATGAAAGGTGGCAGTGAAGTATAAAATATTTCTATTATTTATTCATTTACCAGAAAGTGAGGCTGAAGATGGCAGAAATTAGCCTTGTCAAGTGCTGCCAAAAATTTCTCACTTTCACAAATCCAGAAAGCAAATGCTATTGAATAATACAATGTGCGCCATTCATGACTGTTGTCTACAATGTCAAATTGTGTTTTCCTTAGTTAATGCCTAAGAAAGCCCAATAGCATATATGGAAGTCTAATCATGGAGTTCTAATGTACATGACTGAAATTAAGAGACTGTATTTTTGTATCACGTATAATCAGACAGAGGCCCTTTGATTTTTTTTTTTTTTTATGTAGGTAGCAGAGGAAACAGAATATATTACTAATAATTTTGATTTAAAATTATATGAATAGAATCAATTTAACTATTCCTGCTTTCTTTTGATTCAAATGAGAATGTATTTTATGAAGTAAAATGGAATAGTGTATTGTAATGGTAGTTTACAGAGTGAAATGACGCCTATGTTTCAGTTCTTATTAAATATCTTTCTTCACTGCTTTGAAAGATACAGGCTTTAAGAGGGAAAAAGAACAAATTAAATAAGAATTTTATCAAAGAGCTCTATTTAGGAAACAACTTAAACATTTCATATTCTGACTTAGCCAGGTTTAATGTCTTTTAGACACGGCATTTATAAACTCTCAGCTGGGCTGTAATGTCCCTTACGCTTTTCATTCCTAACTTCATTGAATGTGCTGAATAATGGTAGGTTGTATTACTTTCAATTTCATTCTAAAACATTTTGAGTCCTTGTGGACTCAGGTGAAACTGTTCATGTCAGCACTATAATAATGACTTCGAAGTTGAACTTTGCTCCAGAATTCTCCTTCTACTTGACCTGTCAACTACTGTTCAACATATAGATCTATAGAGCAGATTATAGTTTCACCTCTCTTATTTTTCTTAACTTCACCTACTCATGGTTTTCTTCCAAGACTATCGCATTTCTAACACTGTGAGTACAGGGTTGGCTCCTTATCTTCCTCTTTTGTGTAAGCATTTTGCTGGCCTCCATCCTTCAGGTCTTCTTTTATCTCCTGTTATTTGTTTTAGCCACATAATCTCATCAGTAGCTATTAGACTGTTGTCCACTAATACACAGGCAACCTCATTCAATACTGAATTACTGTAAAAGTTTCTCATTTATGAGATAATCTATATTATGGTTTTGAGGATGCTTTGATGTTAAGCTGATGATAAGCATGGCTAAAACAGCGTTCTCAAAATATCCCATCTGCATTGCAAGGTGCTTAGGAGCAGGGACTGTTTTTCTCAGATCTCTCAACTGAGTCTATAAAAATACTACTATTAAAGATGTTGCCAAAAGCAGAGCAAGGCTCAAATAGATAAGACATAGTATAGTTAGAAATGTCACATAAAAGTAAGAAACAACAGCAAAATCCCACCCGCTAAATATATTCCTTTTATCAAAAAAAAGCAGAATAACAATGCTTCTGATAAGAGGAAAACTTCCAGGAAGTCACTGAGGCAGATTTCAATGAAATGTCAGGTCCAGCAGATATTCTAGAAGAAGAAGAAACCTATACCCAAAGTATATGTTGCCTTGCCGTTTTGTGACAAGGTAGTCATGAAATGCTGTTTTGTGGCATTAAACTTTATTCAGGTTCATAACAGCATTATGATGCAAAAAGGTTCATAGCAGCATATTTTTTATACACAGACATACACACAATGGGAAACACAACAATGTATAATATAAAATTCAAAGTATTAATTCTAAATATTGTGAAATAAAATGTTGCCTATCAAAACTTATTATATTCATTCAAAATAATCACTGCAAATCCATGGTTAATTGTGCTGTCAGTGCAAGACTTACTTCATGTAAGAAAGACTAGAAATAAAAGATTTATCTGGGAAACAATATAAACAGAAGGACAATTTTATAAAAAGCCTTAATTTTTGTTAATGATCAAATAGAGAAATTTATCTTGTACCTACACAGATTCTGAAGGGTTATGTTACCACGGGTAACTGAGTGCTCAAGTCAAGGTTGAAATCTGACAAGAGATCTTCAGGTAGTTCTGAGTGTACCAACTTCATATGTAAGACATGATATCAAATTATGAAGTGAGATGGGGCCACAACTCATTCAACCTTGAAAACTTGATCAAGGTTGAAAGAAATATATCACTTTAGTTACAAGCTTTTTTCACAAACTATTAAGAGGCCAGATAAAAGTTGTCTACCAGATGAAGAAATTGATAATGTTTTTTGGAGAAAACTGAGTTTATGAAGATATATGCAGAAAAAATTGCCTTCATAGTACATTTTACTAACATTTTGGAGATATTTCGGAGTTTTTAAGATAAAGAGTGTAACATTGCTTATTATATTGAAAAACTGATCGATACATGTTCTAGATTTGAAAAATTAGCATTAACTTCAGAGCAAGGCACTATTCTGCCAACAGGCCTCACATACTTCCTACCTGAAATAAAATATTGGCATAGTAGAGGAGCAGAAAAGCATCACAGAAATTAAATTTCTACTCAATCTCCATTTTTTAGCTCACTGAAAGAGAACCCACTGGTTACCAGCGAGTGTATTAAGCAGAGAATAAACCATATTGCTGTAAAGAACAGGTAGATAGTATCAGAGAAGATGATAGATCTTTTGTTTTAATGGATCTATACTTGGATCAAAGAAGAACTTGGACTGTTACATGCAATAATCTGATTCAAATTTATGTCTCAGAAGACTAAGATGTGTTGGTTACCCACGAATAGCCATGTGTTAACTCTCCTGAAATGTATAAGTACTGATACTGCTAGCCAATCTGCAATCATGCAGACACTAAAGGTTCTCAAAAGACCTTTTAATTTTTAACTAGGGGAGATAGGATGTGATGGAACTAACAAAGTGTGCTGCAAAATGTGTTCAGAATTGACAATATTCATACCATATGTAAAGTTTGGGCTGCTATTGTTAAATATTTCTCTGACACAAATATGATTGTGAGTCTGCATTTGTATTCTTGATCAGATGACTGAAGTGAGTCTTCCAATTGTCTCCACCTACTTTTTGCTGCTTTGCACTGTAGAGGTATCTTGGGCTGCATAAACTGTGTTCCTTTTTGTTGAAACTGAACTGGGAGATGTGCTTCAGAAGACTGCCTAATGGAATACAGTCACCAAAAGATGAATGGCCCATGACATGAGACTGGATTTTACTTGATATAAAATCCTCCAGAAGATGTCTGGGACAAGCACTGGGTTCCCAGCACGAACTATTTTCCTCTACAGATCTCTTCTTACTTACTAATTACTAATGTAGACATAGCCTGAAAAACTGTTTTAGAGAATCTGAGATCTTAGCACAGGCTTCTACTCAAGAAACAGTGGAGGGATCTTATAACTGGAGTTAGGTTATGAAAAGCTTAGAAATGTAATCCATTAGATTAGAAAAAAATTCTACTATGTCCTTGTGGTAACTAAATTCACGATCTTTTCTTACCTTAGATAGGAAACTGAATGTTCCAGTAATATTTGCAATAGCATCAACTCCATTTGGAAAAAATCTTCCAAGCTACTTATTTTCATGGATTAAATCTCTACATGGAGTGTAAATATATAAGGTAGAATTTACTTTTAAATTCTTATGATGTGGTACAAGTTATAAAAGGATTAGTATGACTACTGGAAGTTTGATTAAGCTTTGTGGTTTTGCTAATTGTTTAGAAATTGAAAAAATAATGTGCCACCTATGTATTTTCAAAAAAAATAATTCCAGCGCCAGAAAGTGTCACATTGACGTGTTATATCCTTCTGATATGACCAACCTTATATATGATTATGTCCATATTCTGAAATTCACCTGCAGTGTAAACCTACTGTCATGTAAAATGGATAGATAATTGAAGTCACAGTGATAAGTGGATCATTCATTCACAGAACCACCCTGGATTTTCTGAAGTTTCATTTTTTCACAATTGCCAAAATAAGAAATGGACACATGTTAGTAAAAGAGTGCATAGAAGTGTCCTAATTGAATTTCTCTTCTATAACTTGCAACGCTTATGATGTGGACATTGAATCTGATCTAGTCACCTGAGATTTCCATTGTACTCAATGGATAAAAGTGTCCATTACTAGAGTGCGGTTCATCTCATCTAAAAGCAGATGTCTGAAATTATTTAGATTCTAGATGTACTGATTAGGATAAGACTGATCACACCCATTAAGAAGTGCCTGTTGATTGAAAGGGAAGCTTAAGTGACCAGGCTAGATAAGGCAGACTTTCAAAATAAGTTGAATCTCATCCAAGCTCAACATGAGATGGAAATGTGCATTCGCAGCCAAGAAAGTCAACTGCGTTCTGGGCTGCATGAGAAGAAGTGTGGCCAGCAGGTTGCAAGAGGTGGTTTGGCACTCTGCTCCATTCTCCAGAGACACCAACTGGAATACTGCATCCACCTCTGGGACCCCCAACATAAAAAAGACATTAATTTGTTGGAGTGAGTCCAGAGGAAGGCCACAAGATAATCAGAGGGCTGGAGCCACTCTGCTATGAAGAGAGGCTGAGAGACTTGGTGTTGTTCAGCCTGGAGAAGAAGAGAAGGCTCGAGGGAGCCCTTATAGCAACCTTACAGCA
>VXBW01004055.1:112532-133336 GCA_013400375.1 Thinocorus orbignyianus
TTGTGAGGGTTGTGAGGCGCTGGAACAGGTTGCTTAGGGAATCCTGAATCCCTGGAGTTGTTCAAGGCCAGGTTGGATGGGGCTTTGAGCAACCTAGTGTAGCGGTGAGTGACCCTGCCCATGGCAGGGAATTTGGACATAGATGATCCTAAAGGTCCATTCCAACTCTAACCATTCTATAATTCTATGATTCTTCTACAAGTGCCTTGCTGTATATTTAATGCATTTTAATTCTTATCATTGCTACACAGACAATTATGTGAAGATTGTTGTACTTAATCGGGACCTGTGCTACACAGAGCTCCAAAAAGCTTTCTAAAAATTTACTGCTTAAGATGGTACCAATAGAATTATTATTTTTTTTTTTTTTCATGTTAGTTCACAGATATTGAAATAAGTGGATTTATTCTTCATGAATTTCATCCTACTCATTGCATTGCTGATGTTCATCAGTATGTTCTGGTATATGTATCTGACACAGAGAAAGTGGTCAATGACAAACTAAACTTGAAAAAAAATCTATTAGACAGAAGTGGAAATCAGACAAACAAAGCAGAGTGTTTTTCTTGCTCTTGAAAGAAGCTCTGAGAAGCTGGGGATTTTGAAGGATTTTCATATGAATCATGTGTAGTCAAGTGCTACCTAAGGATGTCAAAAACCAGGATACAAATAACCACTGATTTGGCTTCTAAAAATTGGAACTATTTGTTTATTTCTGTATGCTTTGACTTATAAAATTACTTTTTCTCTAGACTATCTTTGACCTCCAATATAATATTTACAAAAAAAGTTGAGTTCTTGCATGTCAAAGCTTATTTTTAACTTACTTTTTAAACTCATATATTTCTACAGAACTAAGTATATTTCTCACTAGAATATTCATAAGCATTGTGGTAAGTGTAATGTTATTAGAATAATTAATTGAATTTGCAGAGACTCAAATTGTTTTCTTTCTAGAGAAAAAAGAATGGATTGCATCTTTTTCCCTGCCCATGTTTAGTTTTAGCAATTAGTTAGCTACTAAACATTTTAATTAGTATGTGAAAATTTTATGAGTCAGAATATTTTTCTCCACTACTGTAATACCTTCAATAAAAATATCTATCAATTCACAGAATTATTAAAGTCTGGAAGTTATTCAATGTACCAAAAATGTCTACCACACTGAACAAAATCTCACAAAACAAAATTAACTCCATTTCAGGAACATCTCAACTGTAACTATAAAATTTGCACCAGTAGTGGAGTTGCACCTGTAGTTTTGTGCAGATTTATGTGCAAAGTTTCAGTTCAATATGTAATTAGTTAAATAGGAGGAGAAAATTATGTAGGTACACTTGTTCTTCAATGTTTGTTCGATAAATCTCCATAAAAATACAATACTCTCTTAATTTCCTCGTTTATGTATCAAATTTCCTATTACTTATGAACATGTTTAGTGTTATACTTCAAGGGAGAAAAGGCTGTTGAATAAGATTGACATTCCCCACCAGCCCCTCCTTGTTGGTAAGGACAAGATCCAGCACGGCTCCTTTCCTTGTTGGTTCCTCAACCATTTGGACATTTGGAGAAGGAACATACTGCAGCTAACATTCCTGTTAAGATACTGTCATCTAAGGCATAAAAAATCCTATTGCAAAATACTTCAAGGTGATATGCATTTTTTTAAGGTGTGAATAATTTTTTTTTTTTTTTTTTTTTTTTTTTTTTTTTATTCTTAATATNGTAATGAAAACTGCCAAGTTGTTAAGTTAATCTCAAACTGACCTGCACCAACTAAGTCTGCCTGTAATGAAGGTACTGGTCACATAATAACTTTCCTTAGTTAAGAACTTGCTCCTCAGGAATTTAAATTAGACTGTGCTTAAGGATCTCGGTGAAAAATCATACCAAATCATACAGGGAACACCATTTCTAAATGGTTTCTATGAACTTTTTTGGCATCTGCTGCATATTACTAAAACATAGGGAGGAGGGAAAAAACAGTGTTCCAAAAATGAATTTAAGTTTTTTTAATTACTGTAAACTGCCACTACTAATAGTTAGTTTTTACTGTATATTATGCTTTTAAATTGCTAATTGAGTATTTTGCCATACAGATTAGGGCTCTTTTCTGTGCAGGTGGACAGCCTCCAGCTCTTAAGTGAAATCTATGTAAGCTAACAACTTTCACAATAAGATTTCCAGTTGCATAATGCCAGGCAGTGGCTCAAACACTTTCAGCCCTCACTGTCTGTGATCGATGTCCTGAATAGTTCCTAGTCTAAAGCAGTACTAAAAATCTTTAAATACTGTTTTCCTGATTTTGAAAAATAAATCCTATTTTTCTTAATCATATCATTGATTTGTTTTTCTTTTAATTTTTGTTTTCTTCTTGGTACACAGACCTTAGATATTTTTTGTGAAACATGCTGCAAATAATGAAGTCATTAGAGAGCTGATATAGCAACTGAAGAAAAAAACCTCTGTAAAGGTCAGATGATTTTAACAGCCTTCCGTAACCTTCACATGGCAATCTTGAAGATCCCCTTAAATTTTTGCATTAGACTGTCTCTCAGACACCTAAATTTATATAATTTTCTCTGCAGATGTCAGAAAAAGTGTTCGTTTTGTATCCTTTAAATAGCAATTCTTTTCTTGACTGTTTCAGAGAGTACCCAGTGTTATTCTTAAGGCATGCTATTCACTGGTAAAGTCAAAGACAATTTCAAAACATTCTGTATGCATATTAAATATCCATAGGTGATATTTTAGAAAGTCTAAACTGAGGTTTCTGTGTCGATTACGACAATAACAAACAAGAGAAAAAATGCCTGGAATTCTAAAAGTTAATAAAACCTTCAGGACTATGTTGGAGATGTATAGAAAATCCATTTTAAGTAACAGTGCTGAAAAAACACATGATCATTGAGCATAGTTTTTTACTCCATTCTTATCACACTCTTCATAGAATCATAAAAGCATAGAATTGTTTAGGTTGGAAGAGACCTTTAAGATCACTGAGTTGAACCATAAACCTAACTCTACCAAGTTCAACAATAAGCTGTCTCCCTAACTGTCACATCTACATGTCTTTTAAATACCTCCAGAGATGGTGACTCAACCATTTCCCTCAGCAGCCTGTTCCAATGCTTGACAGCACTTTCAATGAAGAAATTTTTCCTAATATCCAAGCTAAACCTCAGCTGGCACAATTTGAGGCTGTTTCCTGTTGTTATATCACTTGTTACTTGGGAAAAGAGGCAGACACCTGTCTTGCTCCTTACAGGTGGCTATAGACAGCAATAAGATCTCCACTCAGCTTCTTTTTCTCCAGTCTAAACAGCCCCAGTTCTCTCAACTTTCTTCATAAGACTTGTGCTCTGAACCCTTCATCAGCTTTGCTGCCTTTTTTTGGTTGTACTCCAGCACCAAAATGCCCTTCTTGTAGTGGAGGCCCAAAACTAAACACAGTATTTGAGCTGCAGACACACCAGTGCCAAGTACAGCAGGGCAATCACTTTCCTAGTCCTGCTGGCCACACTATTTCCAAGTTAGGATGCTGATTGCCTTCTGGGCCACCTAAGCACACTTTTCACCAACTTCCTCAGGCTTTTTTCCCCTGGGCAACTTTTCCAGCTACTCTTTTCCAAGTTTGTAGCACTGCACAGGGCTGTTGTGACCCAAGTTCAGGACTCTGCACTTGGCCTTATTTAACCTCATACCATTTACCTCAGCCCATTGATTCAGCCTGTTCAGATCACTCTTTAGACCCTTCCTAACCTCAGGCAGATCAACACTCTTGCCCAATTTGGTGTCATCTGCAAACTTACTGAGGGTGCAATTGATCCCCTCATCCTGGTCATTGATGAAGATATTAAAGAGAACGATCTCCAATACTGAGCCCTGGCGAACTTCCCTTGTGACTAACTGCCAATCAGATTCAACTCCATTTAACACAACTCCTTGTGTGTGGCTCTCTAGCCAGTTATTTATCCAGTGAAAAATATACCTGTCCAACCCATAAACAGAGTTTTTCCAGGAGAATGTTGTGGAAAACAACGCCAAAGTCTTTACTAAGTTCAAGGTAAATTGCATCCACTGCCTTTTCCTCATCCACTAAGTAGATAACCTTTCCATAGAAGGAGATCAGGTTTGTCAATTAGGACCTGCCTTTCATAAAGCCATGCTGACTATGCCTGACCCTGCTTGTCCTATAAGGGCTGTGTGACAGCACTCCAGATGATCTGCTCTATGACTTTCCCTGGCACTGAGGTCAGCCTGACAGGCATGTCATTCCCTGAATGGCCATCACATTTGATAACCTTCTGTCAACTGGGACCTCCCTGTTTAGCTAGGACCACTGATAAATGATGGAAAGTGGCTTGGGGAGCACTTCTGCCAGCTCCCTCTGTACTCTCGGATGGATCCCATTCAACCCCATAGACTTGTGTGTATTTAAATGGTGTAGCAGGTTGCTAACCATTTCCACTTGTATTATAGGGGCTTCATTCTGCTCCCTATCCTTGCCTTCCATCTCAGGGGGCTAATTACCCAGAAAACAACTAGTCTTACTATAAAAGAATGAGGCAAAGAAGTCACTATGTACCTCAGCTTTTTCCTCATCAAAAAACACAAGCTTTCTCCCTCCATCCAATGAACTTGTCCTATCTTGACACAAGACTCTTATTTTGAATTACCAACCTGGGGAAAGCTAACCAAGGTTAATTACACAAGAAGGCTTCCGATAGTACAAAGCTGAAAAATCCTTATTCTACGTAAATGTAAACGTATATTCTAACACCAGAGATGCATTATTTCCTGCTTGATTGACTGGATTTCTATAACCAAAACATGTTAGAGCCAGACAGAACCCAGGTGATAAAAACGGTGATGTTTTCTAACTCATGTTCTTCATAACATTAAAGATTCTGTTTATTGAAACTGCAATAGTATAAATTATTTTACAGGTAGCAGGACACCTTTTACTATCTTGCACTTCAAGTCAGATGAAAGACTGCCAGTAACAGTAGTTTCTCTGCTATAGCTGATTTCTTTTCCCTCTGTTTCCAGCTTGTAGTGAAGTTCAGTCTTCAGAAGTTTTATGCCTGCAGTAGTTGTGAAGCTTTCTTTATAAAAAAAAGAAGTGAAAAGAAACAAATTAATAAAGTCTATATTATCTTTAAAGGGAAATACATTCCTATGGTGACTGAAATGTCAACAATTAGTCTTTTTCAAGAAGGTGATCCTTCTCTAATTGGGTGGGTTTTTTTCCTTCATTTTAAAGGAAGGGATCATGAAGAAAACTCCTCAGATTAATCACTCCATAAATTTTCTCCCCAGTTGGTAATGATTTCTGTTGTCTTGATACCTGTTGAAAGGATCTTTAAAGTTTTAGATTAGGTAAGTTATTTCTGAAGTCATACCTCACAGTGATGACAATAACCCTAATGAATGATCATTTTCTGTACCGGTCTTCCATGACATGAATGGTACTGCAGAGTAGGATTTTCTTAATAAGTATTTGATTTTTGTGGAGAAAAACGTAGTGGGTGAGTAAAGTTGTAGTTTGGAATCATTCATTTTTCCACTGAGGTAATAATTACTGGTAAAATGTCAGGGTGTCACACCATTAATTAGAATTAGGAGTTATTTTCCAAGCATGTTTTTCACTTGTAAGGAGATAGTTTTTTTAAACCTCCAATCTACTGCTGCTTGAGGAGTCATAGTGATCAGGAGACTAGTGCGATAAAGTGCTACTCATTTCAAACTGCAAATAGAATTTAGAGCAGTTCTACAGCCAGTGCTTAATGTTTTGGAGAAATTTGTTATAAGCTTTACAGGATATTTTTGCTTCCTTTGACTGAATCTGCCCCTCAGTGATGGTAAGGATTCTTGATATTCAGTACAAATTAATATGAGACAAATCCTGTCTTTGTAGACCATCAGTCTTGTGTCAACATTAACATAAAATAGTATTTCTGTTAGTGATTAGTTATTTAGAAAATATATGCATATTTATAAATCTATAAAGAACTGGAAAATCCCCTGCTCTGTGCAACATCATAGTTCTCTTCTGTCTGATGGTGCCTTCATTTTCTCATATTTTGTTCAATCAGTTCTGAAATCCTGTTAACTATCTACTATATAAAAAATAGGATCCAACAAATTATTCTCTGTTTCTTGAAAATTGCAGCAACAGTGTCGTAAGCGGTAAGTTTAAGATGAAACTTTGACAAGTACTTCTTGATTTTCCCATTTATCAAAGTTTCTTGTCATCTTAAATGTCATCTTAATACATCATTATGCATTACAGGTTATGCTATTTTCCCATCATGATAAGAGATGCCTGCAGGCTGAGGGAAATATTTTATTATGATGAAAAAATAAAAAAAATACAGGAGGACCATAACTAAGATACACAACACTATGACAATGATTTTGATCTTTATTATAAATTCACAATTTTAAATTGCAGTACACTTAAAGTAACTCAAAAAAAAAATCTACTGAAACAGTTGAGTAGCACAAACATGTTTGTACTGGGGAAAAAAAGAAATCCTAAATATATCTTGCAACTCTGTAGTTGTATGAAGGGGTATGAAAAGGTGAAATTAAGATGGTTTATGTTTATATTTCGTTTATATATATCAAATTATATATATATATACTTCCTGGTTTTGTACTCTTCAGTCTTCCAAACTGTCAGATTAAGAAATTCAGATATATTATTCAGAATGTTCATCCACTTGATAGAAGGGTCTATAAAGATGATTGTTATTCAAGGAAATAAGACTAATAAAAAATCCTATGCTAAACTATGCTCCTGCAGATGGGGAGCAGTCTTTCTGTCTGCCATCTGGTCATATACTGATGATTAATCTTACACAACATCAGGAATATGGAGGAATAGGGACAGTTAATTAATAAAAAGGCCTGAGAAATAGGAATATATGCATAGACGAGTTGGTATGGGTCTATAACTGTGACTCACAGATATGACAAGATATGACATCACAAAATAAGGATTAGAAATGTATTACAGACTGGTCCCAATACATCTGTGAAGATTTTTTTTTTTCCTTTTTCTGCTTCCATTTCAGGTATTAGTGAGCACCAGGATAACAGGTAAGAATCTGGCTCAAGACAGTCTCTAGTGGTATGCTGCAGGGTTCTATTTTATGGCCAGTTCTCTTCAATGTTTTTATTGACACAGAATTTAAGTGCACAGTAAGTAAGTTTGGTGACTTCCATGAAATTCCTTGCAATGATACGAAGAAAGAAAATTCTTGTTTCTTCTGAATGTTCGTCTAGATTCAGTCATACTTGTGTCACACCTAAGATCTCAGTGGGGCATTCAAAAATATCCTAGAGTTACACTGCCAGCTGAACAAGGAGTGTAACCACCCCACCTATGGAACAGGCAAGACTATCATTGAAAAGCTGAATCAATTACAAAATATAGTTATGCAAGAGCAACTGGTCATTCTCTCCTAAATAAATTACAGACAACATCAGGATATATATGTGTAACAGAAGTTAAGTGTTTATTGCTAAAAAAAGTCAATGACTCTGAAGTGGAAAAGTGTTGAGAGTGATATTTCTTGTTTGTTATTTTAGGAGTTTTGTTTATTTTGATTGTTTTTTAATCACCTTACTGTGGTAACTAGAATTCCTGTCTGTGTTGAAGGACTTTCCTCCTTTATTTCATGGTTCAGACATATTGTAAGATACGTGACCTCATCTTTTCTGTCTCAAAAATAACATTTTCTTTGTTAAATTAAGTCTTCTGTGTAGAAGTCATGTGGTTTTCCTCTGAAATCAGGTTCAAAAAAGCTTGTAAGAGAGTGGAATCTTTTTAGGAATTTAAGGGAAAAACCCCAAAACTTTAGGTGACATTTAATCTAACGTTTTATTTCCCTCCCAAAGTACGTCAAATACATGCTCATAAAAATCATGAGTGGTTCAAATAAAAAACTCCAAACTAAGTTGCAACAATGTCTGTCCAAGTCCTCAGCACCTAATTTATATATGAACATAATTCTATATTTAAACAGGAGCAGTTGGTACTCCAAACTTGGTAAAGAAGAGTAGAAAGGGCGTGAGAACTGAGATTGTGTGTTGGGAGGTAAGAACTGCATTGCACCTGGCTTCATGAAAAATAAGTGCACATTCAGTTGGTGTAATTTGCTGCTGTCCTGGCAAATCCATAGATGATTAGCAGTCCAAACTCTATTACCAACCAATTCTTCAAGCCTGTCATTTGAGTTAATCTATCAATTATGCTTGCAATAGCAGAGTAATCTGTAGATAAAGATGTAAATTATACTCCAATTTGTAGAGTAGCTGATCCCAGTATGTGACAGCTTTTCTGCAGTCCTTGACAGAATCTGAGGAAAGGCAAGGAATCGCTGTTTCAAGAGTAAGTCCAACACTAGTAGAAATAATTATCTTTTGCTCTGTCTTTTCCTCTTGTTTGTACTAGTTCCTTCACTCGATCTGATAGAGAACATCCTTACGAAATAGTGTTTCTTTTATTTCTGTACACTAAGTTAAAATCAACACTTTTAACTTTGTAGTTAGATCAGATGGGAGCATGGTGCCTGGTTAATAACACTAACAGTGATTTGATTCACTAATCAGAGGCAGACAGAAAACCAAAATTTTATATTCCTTAAAAAAAAAGTATTTGATATGGAAAGAAGTAATTCTAACTTTGAGAGGAGTGATCTGGCAGCTTGTGAAGGGCTCTAAGTCAGATGCCAAGTGTTTTATACTTTCCCAATGGTAATATTAAACATATGAATTCCAAGTGAATTTTCTGTCCAGACTTTGTTCTTGCAGAATTCATTTATATTTTCCTGTTGACATTCACTGTCCTTGACATGTCTTACTCATTTATCAGCAATGACTAGCTTCCTGAACTAGACTGATCTATTGAACTTTATCGTTCTCCCAATTATTTTCCTTCACTTTAAAATTCTATAAAGTACTTCAAATAATTTCTTATGTTCTTCAAGGTGCATTTAACATGGTAAAAGGTGTTGAACTTATAGAACATGAGCAGTAATAGTAGCACGTCAGATCTCCACCACTGTTCTTCTCATCCATCTAAGTTCTGACCCATAGGTAAAAAGCACTGTGAAAAGAGTAATTCAGACCAACAGATTTTTTATTTCAAGGGAGTTCTTCTTGAGCCATGACTACTATAATATCAATTTGTGTGTGTATATACATACTATAGATATATGTGTCTGTATGTGCATGTATGTGTACGAAACTTAAATGGTTATTTTCAAACATGACCTGTCTGTGAGACTAAGTTACAGAAGAATATTTATCAAATATTGTCTCCAGTCTTCAAAGTGGTGTAAATCAACTTGTACTGTCAGTCAACATAAATAGCTGAATGGCTGCCAGCCTTATGAACTTTCTTTGCATAAGCCTTTGTTTTTTAAGGAGATTGTCAATCTGGTTTTGTATATAGATTTATATAAGCTACATGATAAATTATATTAATTTGACATGCAGTGGTATGCAGTTAAAAAAACCTAATTATTTTAGGTAGATAATTAGGATTCTGCTGTGCACAGTTTTATCTATGTATATGCTGTATACACTTAGTTTAGTTTTCAAATTCTCCTGATCGTCAGTTCCGCAGCAGACAGTGCAAAAGCCTTATGTGTTCTAAACTAGACTTATTGAATGCAGCTATCTCAGCAGTGTATGCACTACATTTTTAATGATAATGTATAAATAGAAAAAGAGAATGGAACAAGTAAGGAATGTCACTCAGATAAATTCATTTTTTATGCTAACATTAAGAAGAAACTTTCTGCCTTGTCTAATTTATGTAGCCATAAAGGAATGCTGGATTTTAATTTGCGATTTATGTGTGAAAAAATGCATCAGTTTTTCCTGGCAAGTCAGAGCACGTAGTATGCTTTTCTTTCTAAGAAAAAAAGTATTTTTTAATGTTTAATAGTATATCTTAGAAGTATATAGCCATAAAAGTATATGATATAGCTATATTTGGGCACTTTTAAAATTTGTGTGTACTTAATGTAAACAAGCACATCCATATACTTAAATGTTTATGCATGTAAAGTTTCAGAAAGCACCATTTTAGATCTATAAAAATAAACAGAATAGAAAAGTCAAGAAAGGTAACATAATAGGGCACTGCACACTAAATGTGACCTATTAATTTAAGTGTTATTGACAGACAAAAAGCTTAGCTTATTTTTAAGTACCCGCAGTTCTTGGCCACTTCTGTTTTTAACTGCCCACTTAGTAACCCAGAGTTTAAAGTACACTCACTGCATTTACTTTATATTGGCTGTTAAGAGTTTTAACCCTGTTCTAGGTGTTTTGTGCAGAAAGACTTTCTCAGCATTTATTTAACATTGTCCAGTTATGGTTATTTTACCATGGCCACTTGGGCTACCTCCCTGCACACAGACATTGGTTTCTTCTTGTGTAATAGAAGGGTAGAAACACCAGTTTGGCCTTGAAGGGATTAATGGTGTTAAGGGAGTTTTTGTGGCTACAAGTGGTGATAGAAGGGTGTGAATTGAGCACACCTTTAGGTGTGAGAAGAAATCACAACACATTTCTAAAACAATCAAATTAAGAGCATTGAACCTAAGTTAGCAAGCAGATGGTCTCTGGAAAAGAATATGGTGGATTGGTATCCTCAAGGAAGAGAGAATCCAAAGAGTTCAAGTCACTAAAAGTTCGAGTTCAGGTTGCAGTTAAGTTAAATTTGCACTCGCAGTATGCTAAAAATAAGGTAGAATGGAAGAGACTGCTATGGAGGAAGTATGTCCTAGTTTATGGAGAGAGCTAGAGAAAAAGATTGTCCAGTATGTCATCTAGGATAATAGCAGACGAAGCTGGAGGTGCAGTGGTGTTGTGAATCTCTGTCTACAAACTCAGTAATAGCTGGTTGGTCTTGTCAGTCAGTGCTGCAGGACGAAGGGGATTTCATTTAAATCTGCCTTGAAAATGCTGAGAGTTGTATAATGGAATTCCAGGGGAAGGTAAGCTATAGGATTTACAAAGTTAAACTGTAGAGAGTTAGTGCTGCACATGTGCCTCTGCAAATACCACATAGTACTACTGGGATCTTTACATAACAAACTACTTAAGGTATACTTTCCCTGTCTGTAAGAACAGTGCTGGTTCTCTTGAATGAGGTCCTCTCTGCTTGTTTTGAGCTTATGCTCTTGTTATGGACACAGTGTATATATTGACTGGCTGCAGCTTTAATAAAATGTTTCTCTGTGATGGAAATTCTTACAGCAGCTCTGCACAAGGAAGGATGCTGGCTTGGAGTTAAAACTTTAAGAAGGGAATGCAACTGGGTCACGCTGGGTATCGATCTCCTGCAAGTTTCTCCTCTGAATCAGAACAATGCAAGTGGAAGATATGTATTCAGGTCTAATAAATACCTCTTTTGCTTGTCTTAGTGAGATCTTTAGCCTTTTACAAAGTATTGCAACCTGATCTAATGCTTATTTTCCTGGTACAGGAGACTGAAATGTGACTGCTTTTCGTTGGTGATATCCCACAACCACTGTAATGTGACAGTTTAAAACAAAGTCTGAGTCTCATTTACAGTTGGAGGACTTCTTTAAGAAGTACTTTCGTTGATCTATGATATTTCCAGTTGATCTATAATATTTCTGATAAGTAAATACAGCTCTCAGTTTTGGTGTAGTGGCAGCAAATGATCAGTTATACAGTAACTGATTACACAGTCTATGCTATCACAATGCAGGTGGAGCCACATAAAATAAGATTTGTCACCTGTCATTTCTCTGAGTTCACACAGCTTCATGAATATTAAACTTAATATCTTGTGTCCAGTACTTCAGTGACTGTCACCATTCTTGCATATTTCAGCTGATAGCCTTGCAATACTAATATAAGTAATGAGTTTCGTAGAAAAATATCTTAGTATTGATACCAAAGTGATAACAGGTACTTTCATAAATGAACCCTCAATAATCACATGATATTGTTTACATTTCGAGTTTTCAAAACTGATTATCCCTACTCTCTCAAATGAATGGTTGCTTTGTAGTATTACATAGAAATCCAAGTCCTAGCAAAGCAGAAAAATGTATCAGTGTTCTTCAGCTACATGCAGATTTGAGAGTGTCAAAATAAAGAACTTTCACAATTATAAAATAATACAATATATCCCTGCTTAAATTTTATGGAGTACAGTATAATATAAACTTTATTCCACTGCTATACGAACAGATGATAGCTTAGGCTGACTGCCAGATGGCTGTCTCATCCATGAATGTTTTTCATCTGTTCAGTGTTGCATGCTAGCTTTACTAAAAGAATATCAAATGTGATTCCCATTTGGTGTGAATAGTACTTGGAAGGCATTATTAGCAGAGGAGGAACTTTGGGATAGCTGTTCAGTTCACAGAACTGCTCCTATAATGCTAGAATATGATACTACTGAAAGGGATCCTGCTCTGAAAGCACTGGAAATGAAAAAATGTGTCTTGATAACCTAATAACTAAAATAATTTAAAGACAGGAATTATCTAAGTTGAACAGATTTTTGTTTTAATCTCTCTCAGGAATCTACAGCTTTCTCTTAAGCCTTGTGATTCCTCACTCCTATAGTGAGCAAACTGGAGTCAGTAACTTAAAAAGGCCATTTCAAAGCCTGACTTTAGATACTACTGTGCCACTACCTGAGGACCGTATGACATGCTACAGCTGCAGGTTTGAGTTGTGGTAGTCAGAGTGGGGGTTAGTGGTGTAGGCTTACTGCAATTCAAAATGTAGCTCAGGTATGGGTAAGACCTTGTCTTAGAGACTCCAAACTTGAAAATATTTCCATAAATTTGATCTCAGTGGTTGTTACATTTCATACTCACAATTATGCATGGGAAGGGATGCTTTTTCTATTGATTATAATGAATCAACTAATCAGATAATTACAGAATGGTTACGGTTGGAAGGGACCTCAAAGATCATTGAGTTCCAAACCCCCTGCCATAGGCAGGGACACCTCTCCCTAGAGCAGGTTGCTCAAAGCCCCATCCAGCCTGGCCTTGAACACTTCCAGGGATGTGGCACACACAACTTCTCCGGGTAACCTGTTCCAGTCACTCGCCACTGTCACACTAAAGAATTTCTTCCTGATATCTAGTCTAAGTCTACTCTCCTTCAGCTTAAAATCATTACCCCTTGTCCTATTACTACAGTCACCTCTTAAGGGTCCCTCACCATCTCTCCTGTAGGCCCCATTTAGGTATTGAAAAGCTGTTATAAGGTCTCTCTGGAGACTTCTCCAGGCTGAACAACTCCAACTTCCTCAACATGTCCTCATGGCATAGGTGCTCCAGCCTTCTGATCATCTTTGTGTCTCTCTGCTGGACCTGTTCCAACAGATCGAGATCTTTCCTGTACTGAGAACTCCAGAGCTGGAAGCAGTACTCTAGTTGGAGTATCACAAGGGCAGGGTAGAGGGGTAGGATCATTGCCTGACACCTGCTAGCCACACTTTTTGATTCAGCCCAGTATCAAGTTGGGTCTCTGGGCTGCCAGTGCATATTGCCAGTCCGTGTTGAGCATCTTATTCACCAGCACTCCCAAGTCCTTCTCCTCAGGGCTGCTCTTAATGCCTTTTCTGCCCAACCCGCATTTGTGCCTGGGCTTTCTATGTCTCAGGTGGAAGATCTTGCACTTGGCCTGGTTGAACTTCATGACGTTCACATGGGCTCACTTCTCAAACCTGTCCAGGTCCCTCTGGATAGCATCCCTTTCCTCAAGCATATCAACCACGCCACACAGTTTGGTGTCATTGGCAAACTTTCTGAGGGTGCACACAATCCCACTGTCCATGTCTTCAACATAGTTGCTGAACAGCACTGGTTTCAATAGTGACCCCTGAGGAGTGCCACTTGTCGCTGGTTTCCGCTTCAACATTGAGTCGTTGATCGGAGCCCTTTGAGTGAGGCCATGTACTCAGTGGTCCATCCATCAAATCCATATTTCTCCAGTTTAGAGAGCAGGATGTTATGTAGGACAGTGTCAAACACTTTCATAAGTGCCAGTAGATTATGTCTGTTCCTCTCTTCATGTCTACTAATGCTGTAGCACCATTGTAGAAGGCTTACAGATTTTTCAGGAATGATTTGCCCTTTGGGAAGCCATGTTGGCTGTCACCAATCACCTCCTTATTTCCCACATGCCTTAGCAGAGATTCCAGAAGGATCTGCTCCATGATCCTACTGATCACAGCGGTGACACTGACTGACCTCTAGTTCCCCATGTCTTCCTTTTCCCTTTCTGAAAAAGAAGGCTATATTTCCCTTTTTCCAGTCAGTGGGAACTTCACCAGACTGCCACAACTTTTCAAATATAAAGGAAAGTGGCATAGCAACTTCATTTACCAGTTCCATCAGGACCTGCAGACGGATTTCATCAGGTCCCATGGACTTATGTACCTTCAGGTTTCCTAGATGGTCTTGAAACTGATCTCCTCAGAACCTGGGAGGTTATTCATTCTCATAGACTCTGTTTTTGCCTTCTGCAACTTGGGTTGCGTAGTTAGAGTCCTTGCTTGTGAAGACTGAGGCAGAAAGGTCTTTCAATACCTCAGTCTTCTTTACACCCTGGGTAACCAGGCCTCCTGTTTCCTTCTGGAGAGGGCCCACATCTTCCCTGGTCTTTCCTTTATCTTTCCTTTATCCTTGACATACTTACAGAGGTTTTTCTTGTTACCCTTGATGTCCTTAGCCAGATTTAATTCTATCAGGGCGTTAGCTTGCCTAATCTGGATCCTGGCCACTGGGATAGTTTCTCTGTATTCCACCCAGTCTATCCATCCTTGCATCCACCCTCTGTAGGCCTCCTTTTTGTTTTTGAGCTTGTCCAGGAGCTCTTGTTCATCCATGCAGAATNAGATGGTCTTGAAACTGATCTCCTCAGAACCTGGGAGGTTATTCATTCTCATAGACTCTGTTTTTGCCTTCTGCAACTTGGGTTGCGTAGTTAGAGTCCTTGCTTGTGAAGACTGAGGCAGAAAGGTCTTTCAATACCTCAGTCTTCTTTACACCCTGGGTAACCAGGCCTCCTGTTTCCTTCTGGAGAGGGCCCACATCTTCCCTGGTCTTTCCTTTATCTTTCCTTTATCCTTGACATACTTACAGAGGTTTTTCTTGTTACCCTTGATGTCCTTAGCCAGATTTAATTCTATCAGGGCGTTAGCTTGCCTAATCTGGATCCTGGCCACTGGGCTAGTTTCTCTGTATTCCACCCAGTCTATCCATCCTTGCATCCACCCTCTGTAGGCCTCCTTTTTGTTTTTGAGCTTGTCCAGGAGCTCTTGTTCATCCATGCAGAATTCCTGGCTTCTTTGCCTGACTTCTTCCTTCTTGGGATGCATCACTCCTGAGCTTGGAGGAGGTGGTCCTTGAATACTTTGCCTTGACTAACTCGAATACAGCTTTCTTGGACCTTTTTCCCCTCCAGTGCTTTTTCCCTCATCCTCTTCTAAGCAGGTCTTTCAATAGGCCACAGTCTGCTCTCCTGAAGTCCAGAGTCGTGAGCTTGCTGTCTATCCTCCTTGCTGCTCTAAGGATCTTGAATTCTACCATTTCGTGATCACCGTAGCTAAGGTTACACTTGAGCTTGACATCCCCCAACAGCCCCTCCTTGTTGGTAAGGTCCAGCATGGCTCATCTCTTTGTNTTCTCTGTATTCCACCCAGTCTATCCATCCTTGCATCCACCCTCTGTAGGCCTCCTTTTTGTTTTTGAGCTTGTCCAGGAGCTCTTGTTCATCCATGCAGAATTCCTGGCTTCTTTGCCTGACTTCTTCCTTCTTGGGATGCATCACTCCTGAGCTTGGAGGAGGTGGTCCTTGAATACTTTGCCTTGACTAACTCGAATACAGCTTTCTTGGACCTTTTTCCCCTCCAGTGCTTTTTCCCTCATCCTCTTCTAAGCAGGTCTTTCAATAGGCCACAGTCTGCTCTCCTGAAGTCCAGAGTCGTGAGCTTGCTGTCTATCCTCCTTGCTGCTCTAAGGATCTTGAATTCTACCATTTCGTGATCACCGTAGCTAAGGTTACACTTGAGCTTGACATCCCCCAACAGCCCCTCCTTGTTGGTAAGGTCCAGCATGGCTCATCTCTTTGTTGGCTCCTCTACCATTTGAAGAAGAAAGTTGTCATTGACACATTCTAAGAACTTCCTTGATTTCTTGTGCCCTGCTATGTTGCCCTTCTAACAGATATCAAGGTGGTTGGAGTTCCCCACAAGGACAAAGTCTGTGGTCTGTGAACGCGATGCTGCTCTGATCTGTCTACAGAGTACATGTGTATAGGAGTACCTTTAGCCAGAAGCTTCAGTAACCAACTATCTACTCAAAAATCTTTAAAGTAAAACAAGTTCAAGTCCTGAACAAGGCAGTGCATTTTGGGAGATAAAATGAGTTTGCTTTTTAATACTGTAAGAGATGTTGACAGAAATCATCCTGGCCATTACAACACACAACCCAAATATTTTGCAGTGAAATGGAAATGTGCAGCAAATTTGGCTCAAACAATTCTGGGATAAGAGCACCTCTTGTGTAGGCCCTCTGTAGCCTTCTTGAACTCCTCTTAAGCATCTGTTAAATCCAACCACTCCTCATGGCCCTTTCTGTAAGCTTTATTATCTTCCCGCCTTCTTTTTTTACATTTAGTAATTTCTCGCATCACGTCCAGTAGTTCCTTGTGTGCTGTGCAGTTAGCTAAACCTCAGGCATAGCTTTATGTCTGCTTACCGTAACACTTGCCTTCGTTACTGAATGTGGAATTTAATTGATAGCAAGGAAATGCTGCTGAACAGAACAGATTGTAGCTGAAGCAGTTTCCACCTACACGTACTGTCTACTTCATGACTTTATGGGCATCTGGCTTTTTTTGTTAAGTGGTGCTATTAGATCAGGTAGGTAGAAATATCCCAGTTCTTGAAAATTTTTTGCTGCTACAGGCAAAAAGAGAGTTTTATAAAGCTGTTGCAGCTAAATTCTGCCAAAATGGTGAAATGTTAAGCCATGACAGCAGCAGAAAGATTCTTTTCTAACAGCTACACAGGGACTGGGGGAGTAGGGGAAGCTTACTACAACGCTTGTATTGTTACTATTCAGTCTCCCTGACGTTCTGGAACACCGTAACTTTATAGTGTCCTAATTGTCAGCTTGTTAAGTTCCTCTGTGACTATGAAGCAAATAGGTCTATTGAGTTTGCAATTTTGTTTATTTTCTGATTACCTTATTGTTAACTCATTGCTAACTCATTCTGCATTCTTTTTCTTTTTCTTTTTTTTTTTCTTTTCTGTTGGTAAAGGTGGGAAGACACCTCATACAGAGAATCTGCTTTCTCTACTCTGAGCTTACTGAAATCCTATGAAGACCTGTGATTTACACAATGCTCTACTCAAGCTTTTCATGGTTCAAAGCTATCTTCAATGCAATTGAAAAATAAGTACCTGGTGATCAATTTAGTTTCTTTTGTGTGTGCTTTTGTAGCAGCAGTCATTTGCCATTACAGAAACCAATTGTATTCCTGTATTAATCATTGCTTGAAGTTAATTACATGGTTTCCATGACTTATTCTACTTCGTTGTTTCATTTTGTGTGACACTTTCTGCAGAAGATGACAGCATGAATATCCTATTACATAAATGTTATTAATATTAGCAGTTTATCTAATTTGCACAATTTCTTTACACTTTAGCAACAGCTTAATGAGTAATACAACCTGGCCAACTTATCAAGTTGTGGAGAAAACATTATGCTATGCTTGTCATGGAACTTGTTTTCAGTAATATGCAAGAAACATCCAGAATTAAAACGAAAACATCTAGTTATTTTTAGTGAACAGTAGTCCTTGATTTATTACTGAAATAAACTATATCTTGAAAAATTTATTCTTAAATTAGCATACACTGTGTAAATTGCAGATTTTTAATGTCATGACTGACAACTCTTTTCTCATTTCTTGAAACTTTTCTACAGGTAATTAGAGCATGAATCTGAAATCTTAAACCTCAGAAACACAGAAGATTTTGTATGGAAAGTTTCAAACCAGCTGCACCTGTTATTACATGTGTTTTCAGACTCCCTCTCTCTATAGTTATTATTATTATGTTCTCCAGACTATTCACTTCGGGTGAATATTGAGTAGGATTATATGTTATACCTGTTGGCTTACTCTTCTCTGTGGTCTTGTCTGTCTGCTTAACACTTAGATACCATCATATCCTTCTGTGGAGAGCATTGTAATTTACCTCTCAATGAAAAAAACTGGTTAATTGGTATGTTGTAATTAGACATATGTATACAAATTTGACACTGTAATTAATGTTAATAGCAATGATTATGTGTATCTAGGCTGTCCTCCCGTGTTTGACATTGTCTCACAGTGGATGTGGTGATTATAAAACCAGTGAAAATTTACATGTAGCAGTACTTTTCTAGTCTCCAATGACATGTGGCATAGGAACCTCTGAAGCAGAGATGGTGTCTGTTGCATCTAGCAACTTTTTCCTGTCAAGCTGCTTTTTGAACCAGCCTGCTGGTACGTGCAGCAAGTGCCTGAAGATCTATTCCCAGTTCATCTTTCACCTCCTGTACAAGAAGGCAGCTCTTTGTCGAAAATGCCAGAAAGCTTTGAGAGTCTGTCATAAAATTCAGTGAATACAACAATCATGGAATCACGGAATTGTCAAAGTTGGAAGGGACCTCTAGAGATTATCTAGTCCCAGCAATCTCATAAGGGAAATGCTCCAATCCCTTAATCATCTTTGTTGCCCCACACTGGACTCTCTCCAGTAGTTCCCTGTCTCTCTTGAACTGGGGAGTCCGGAACTGGATGCAGATCTCCCTTGACCTCCTGGCCACACTCTTCCCCATGCAACCCAGGATTCCATTGTGTGGCTAAGCCAAAGTAATTCGGCAGTTTGATAATAAAATTGTTGAAGAACTGTTAAACTTTGCATTTCTGTTGCAAGCCAAAGCAAAGTGAGAGTTCTGGAAAATATTACAGTTACCTTGCACTTAATTTTCTGAAGAAAACTGACTGTACAGACTCTCAGTCTGACCATCTTTCGCAAGTTGATTATTTGAATTAAATAGAATCCTACTTCCACACAAGACATTCTGTATATATGATCTTGTCTTACCCTCTGTCTTTTATTCTTGTTCTAAATTATCTTATTTCTGAGAGGGCATGGAAAAAAAACCAAAACTGTTCATTAGACATCCAGTCAGTTGAAAACTGAAACCTGAAGTGGAAACTAAGGAAGAAATAGATTTGAATAATGCCTTTCAGTCAATATTCAATAAGTAGACATCAGCAACTGTAAGAAGTACAGGGAGAAGCATACATTAAAATTAGATGTGCCAATGCCACATTTATTCATTAAACCAGTGGGAATTCACACAGCAATATGATGTGAAAATTAACCTTCTTACTTCTGTTAACTTAATTGTGTGAACTGGGAAGTAAGCTTGAAACTGACAGATACATTGTATATCAAGAAAATACTTTCAGAGAAGTACTTACTGCTACTCATACTACTTTTACTATTAGTACTACTAAAAGTACTAATGGAGACACTATATTAAATAGTTTTCAATCTTGACTGGTTTATTTGATTTCCACATGGCAAAAGTGAAATGGAAGACCATACTGCAGTCTGTCTGCTGATCTATAACTATTAGGTACCTAATGAATGCTTAAGTTAATGCTCATTTAAAATACAGATAAAGTAACATATTGAAAAAAACTATCTGTTAATAGCATGTTATCTATGGATATAACATAATATATAATGTATCTATATCTATATACTATTCTTCCATATAAGTTCCATTTGTGAAGTATATTTTTTATGTTCACATAAGTTAGTGTATCTAATAGAACAGATAAATTAGGTAGGAAGATTCCCTTTTTAATCATATTTTGAAAGAATGCCAGCTATAAAGAACCAAATCAAAATATTCCTTTGACCTTTCCTTAAGAATGCCAATAAAGGAGATCTAATTTTGCTTCTCTTCCTCCTTTCAAAAGAAAAGGGTGACGTGCTCTCTGCCAAGGGATAAAATAGGAGGAATGATAGTCCAATTTCTGCCCTAGTACAGAAACCTGAGTAGAATGTCTCAAGCTTTAGACAATTTTGTTGTGCCAGGAGAAGTTTAACATCGGCTTAGGAAGTGGTATTGTGAGGTGATTGGAGACAGCTAACATGGATTCACCAAGGGCAAATCCTGCCTGACAAACTTGATGGCCTTCAATGATACTGCCACGAACTTGGTGGACAAATGCAGAGCAATGTATGTCATCTACCTGGGTTTAAGCAAAGCATTTGACTCTGTCCTGCTTGACATCTCAGTCTCCAAATTGGAGAGTCAGGGGTTCGATGAATGGATCACTCAGTGGATAAGGAACTGGCTTGATGGCCGCACTCAAAGGGTTGTGGTCAATGGGTCCATGTCCACGTGGTGGCCAGTGACCGGTGGTGTCCCACAAGGGTCACTTCTGGGACCAGTACTATTTAACATCTTTGTTGGAGACATGGACCGTGGGATAGAGTGCACCCTCAGCAAATTTGCCAATGACACCAAGCTCGGTGGCGCGGTTGACACGCTGGAGGGAAGGGATGCCATCCAGAGGAACCCGGACAGGCTTGAGAGGTGGGCTAATGCAAATGGCATGAAGTTCAACCAAGTCAACTGCAGAGTCCTGCACCTGGGACATGGCAATCCCAGGCACAAATACAGGTTGGGCAGAGAATGACT
>VXBW01004055.1:133492-155195 GCA_013400375.1 Thinocorus orbignyianus
TGCTCTAGGGAGAGGTGTCCCTGCCCATGGCAGGGGGATTGGAACTTGATGATCTTTAAGGTCCCTTCCAACTCTAACCATTCTATGATTCTGTGTTTCTATGAAAAAGTTTTCTAGAATAAATGTTTGTCAATTTCAGTGTCACCTGTGAAATACAAGCGTCAGTGGGCAGGTTGATAGAGAAAATTTCTTGCGTTTGGCATTGCTCACTGTCCTCACAGTCATAGAGCTGCTGTCACTAGAAAGAATAATAATTTGGCTTCTGTGTTTCATTATTGTTTTTATTTCACTCCTTCCTCCCTTCTTTGTAACAGCAGGCTATAACTGGTTATCTAACTCCTGGTTCTCCAGGTGTCAGTATTGAACCAGGAAAACTGCCATGAAACATACTGAAATAATGGTCTGCTTCACAGAAAACTTCAACTCACAGGAAAGACCTGGGAAACCCCTTCCAGTTTGGAATTATTAGTACCTTATGATCCCTACTAGGTCTAGTGGAAAGCTTGGGCTTGGGTAAATTTCTCACGACAATTTTTAATTCTTGTCCTTGACAATGATTTCTTTTGTCCTGCAAGCAGAGTAAAGAACATATGGTAAAAATACATGGTGCTTCCCTGCATTCTCCTTCTAAATTAATATGGCTTCCAAGACAGTATTTGAGTACAGGAGGACTGTGTTTGTAAAACTAAAATTCATCATATCCATCTCAAATTCAGTAACCAAAACCAGCAAAATATGAAAGATTTCCTTCTTCTTATGAAAATATGAAATACAAGACATATTATTGACAAAGGAATATGCTAAGTGATTGCTGGGTGTAGAAAATGGTTTAGTTTAGTCTGAAGGGCTTACTTAATCAAAGTACCTCCTGTTGTCCATAGTTGCCCCTTTCTGTGAAAGCATTCCTTCCTTGGTTCAGTAGGTGTAATGTCCATACTGGACTTGAATGTTCTGCACATAGAGGAGATAGGTGATCTCTACACACTACTTTTCCAGGATAATATCCTTAAAGGTATGGAAAGTGTCTGGTCCCCACCAGGGTAATCTGGATAGGTTATTGCCTGTTTATGACCAGTTGTAGAGTGCAGAGGTTTGTTTGTTTGCTGGACCTCTGTAGGTGGGTTAAACTAGCTGTTTACTAAACACATTTTCATTATCTTTAAGAGTATGTACAACGCATCTACTGTAGATACTTTGTATCTTACATTTGGCAGTCAAGATGAATCCAAATACCTGGAAAAATAGATATTACATGCATAATAAAAAAATGTTTATATGCCTATTGTTTTTTCTGTGATACTATTATCTGGGTTTAGGGTCTAGTTATTTTAACATTTTGTGCCGTTAATATTTAACACTATTGTATTGAACTGAATAATTATAATCATATATATATATATGCGTACGTACCCCAAACACATCTTTGCCTGAAAAACTAGACCATAAAATATCTAATATTTATGTTAAAAAAAAAAAAAAAGTTGCAACTTATACTTAAGTTTCTCTGCTCTTCTTTAAACAAATCTGACTAATGGTTTAAAAGTTAGAAAAGCCCAACCGCTCAATGGCGGCCTATTTAAATGTTTTGCAGAGTAAGCAGTAGTAAGAGTAGTAAGTAATAAAAAATTAACACTTAAAGCAGAGCACACAAGTTCATTTGTTCACAGTTTCTCTGTTTGTTTGTTTTAGCATATTACAGAGGGTAGTTGTAACAGGTTTTAAAACCTGTTTATAGGCCAAGGTGCTAGAGTCAAAAGCTTAATAGAGTCTTAATTTATTACTCCATAATTATTTTTTGGTTTTTTTCAACAGAACTAACCATACGGACAGAACAACAGATCACCATTCTAAGTAAATAAATTCATATAAATGCTTTTCTGAAGTGGCACACCAGACAGTTATGTTTGTAAAAGTGGAGGACAGTAAAAATAACACGAAAAAGTGTAGAGGAGTCACACCTGTGGAGAGGAGTGGACAGGACAGGTGACCCAAAACTGACCAATGGGGATATTCCACCCCATCTGCATCATGTTCAGTATAAAAGCTGAGGGATTAAAGGGGCAACTCTCTTTCTTTGATGGCTGACATCCAAGGAGGACCCTGCCTGTTCGTCTGTATTTGATTTTGATCTGAGCATTCCTGACTCTGGACCTGAAATCCAGCTCCTGTCAATCCCCAAGTCCAGTCTGGGACTTTTCCTGATGCCTGCTGGTGATTGCTATCCTGGCAGCTTGATATGGTTTTTTATATACTGTATACTTTTGTTTTTCCTTTTTTTTTTTTTTTAATTTTCTTTTTTTTATTTCTTGCTTTATTATTATTTATGTTTTTATTAAAGTGGTTTACTTTTTTCTAAAGTCCTAAATATTTTCCTCTCCTCTCTTTTTCTTAGAGGGGGGAGGGAGTGGACATCATCTGTCTTTTCTGACTGGTCAGAACCATGACAATTGTCACATAATCCATTTTTTCTCATTGACAAGAATGTCTATTTTCTGCTTGCGTGTAATAACTGTTTATTAGAGATTTGTACTTTGATTTACTATTTATAAGTAATTATGGTTATTATTAGTATAATAAATATAAATTACTGTTTTTGAGCAAAATATAGTTGTGATACTGTTGAATACTAGTTCTGCTACAGGTAATTAACGGTCCTGTTCCACTTCTATAATGGCATGAAGCTAGTATAATACCATGAAATCAAGTTTAAATTTTCATCTTATTGAGGAACTTACAGATGTTCAGCTGTAATATCCTGCATCCCTTAATTTTTGAATTTTTCAAGGAATTTGAATAATTTGAGATAGTTGTGGCAAATACAAACATAAGAATCGTGAAGTTGCATTTCTGAGTTAACTGAGTTGTTAAGAAATTTAGACTGGAACCTCACTTTCGGAAACGTTGTTACTGCTTTGTACCTAATGAATTGGTCACCAAGATTGTTCATTATTTCTGGAGCATTAGAACAAGTGAGTTAAAATCATCAGTCCTTTACATTGTGTCACCCATAAAAGAAGATCTTACGGCAACTGTATTGTGTCTATGTCCATTCTTTTCCTTGAAAACTGTAATGTGATAAGCATCACAAAAATTGAAAATTAATCATGATGTCAGTCACATAAGAGTTGCCAATAAAAGATGATAGTTATAACCTCTTCTGTGGGATCACGCTGATTTGAGCTCAGCATAAGCCTTGAGAAGGGTAGGATTTCCTCCTGGTTTAGAGGTGACAGGAAGGTTGCAGTCTGATAATGCATGACAGTGGCTTCAGTAACTCATTTAAAGCAGCAGTCATGTAATGCATGAGCTGGGATCTATTACTATTCATGCTCTGTCACATCTGCTGGAAGTAGGGATGCTCAGGATGAAATTAGTAAAAAACTTATTTTAGGTTGGTGAAGACGATCAAGAACTGAAGAAGGAGAATAAGGAAATATGAAAAATCTAGATCAGAAAAACCGAATAAAAAACCCACTATGATTTATACTAACATGCCTAGAATTGGATTCTTTACGTACATTAGTAGGTGACAGATGAAGTATGTTAGCAAAAATATGCAATGAGAGGAAACTACAATGTTTTCTTAATCATATCCTGGTAACAGGCAAGAAGCTTTCACTTTATTTTCAGGCTATGAATCAGAGGTTTGTTTGATAGCAGCAGAGAGCAGTTGCATCAGATAGTAGTGACACTTCTACTGAAGGGCAAATTTGGAAAGAATAGCATAACATAATAACTTGACAGTGCCCTACTATGAACTGTGCAAACGCCAGCTATGACTGCCTCCCAACAGGAGGCCACGCTGCCTTTTTTTTTGTGTTTTATAAACCATTATCTGAGATGCAGGCCAGTTCAGGATAAAGTTGTGAGATATTGGTTTAAAGTTTTGCTTCAGCTACTTTATATCCTTTGGTTAGGATGCACATCCTGAAAGGGACCTAAAGATAGTAGAGTCTCACTGACTGGTCTTTCCTGATAGATCACCAATATCCTTGCGCTATCGAATACTATGTTTATTCAGCAGAATGTTATCCTAGTAAAGGAGGGGATGTTATCTGGGCAAAGAAAACAAAGGGGGAAAAAGCAGCCTTCAAAACAGGAACTTAAAGAATAGGGGAGTGTCACCAAGACCAAAGACAACCAGGATTGGACATAACATCATCAAGGGGGCTGTGAGGCCTACCAAGTGGGCTAGGTTCATCTAGAGGACAACTGATTAAGAGGAGCATATGACCACCCGATGAAGTAAAAGACCACCAGAGTGCTTGTAATTACTAACAACTGACAGTAGAAAGCGGCAAAAGACTGTGGGATAACTCATAGTCTAATTAACTAATGAAAGGTGTGTTTAGGATAATGACTTCTTGGAATAGAGGTGTTAAGACCTTACAAGGTAAAAGAGTATAAATTTGATCTCTAGCAGGTTAAGCAGTTGGGAAGGGTGTGAGCTCTAACTTCTCAACCAATGAGAGGGGAGACAGAAACATAAGCAGCTGGGATAAAATGTATATAAACCTGAAAATGAAAAAAGAATTTGTGCATCTAGCCTGGAGATGCACCCAATTCAGTGCTGTTTCATGAATTTTTAATAAACCCTTTTTATACTTTGTTTTTAACCTTTGTTTCGATGACTTTGACCTCTCTTACATTCTACATGTGAGCTGGCATTTCTCACAAGGTGAATAAAATTTACCAATAGCAACATTACTTAATGCGCTGTGGATATCTCACTTGTTTGCATTTGCCTGGGTAGTTGCTTTCTGATTATTGTAGCAGTTTTCAATTGATGATAGTTTCTGTTTTATTATGTTTCATGTAATCTGTAATAAATGAACAAACTGCAGTTTAAAATATGCATGATTGTTCAGAGACTAAGAAGGAACTATTTATTAGAAAGTTTTGCCTCAGTGACAGCAGATTGGCTGTAAGAAAGGGTTGGCTACCCTTTCTGCTACCATTATGCAGGGGCATGTAAGGATTTCTCATTCAGCAATCATAAAATGACAGTCAGTTCCCTCTCTTTCTCCCTCCCCTGTTGCTTTTTTGTTCGTTTTTGTTCATCAAAACCTATTGTTATCTTGGTATGTATAAAGTGTGCTGTTGTTCTACTCTACCACTCTTTGCAACCATTTTGCAAGTTTGATATTACCATGCGTGTTTAGTGGAACAAACTTGTTGGGCTGCAAATTAGAACAAGAACATTTGTTTGATGAATTAGCCTGTTAACATGATACTGAATCTGTGCTTACTGAGATAGTATAAACTGGCTGCTAGTATATCAGTGCCCAAGTCTCCCGCTCTCAAAAGTTTTGCAATAAATTTGAACCTGCAGAGCAGAACTGTAAGGAATCACTGATTTAGAATCTTTTAGGACTTCTTATGGTTAACATTAGGTGAATTCAGTGCAGTTAGGGGGAGTTTTCTTCCCCAGTCCCCCTAATTTGTTGTACTCTAGGACCATGGGATCCCAGTCCTGTAGATGTAGAGCTGCTGCAGAATCCCTACCCCTTGGCCCAATCAGTAGTTATTCCGAGTTCATATTCTCAGTAGGCATGTACACACTATACAGACTTGGTTGACCACTAACACATCAAGACACAACATTGATATAGGCATCATATATACATGAATGGCACTCACATAAACATGAAAAAACATGAAAAAGCCCAGAATGTCTGGTCCTTTTTTGCTCACCATTAATCTTGCTAGTAGACCTGGAGTAAAACAAGCCCACAATCTTTTATGTGTTTCTCCTTAGGCATCCAGACCCTATACCCCCAGTCCCCTCAGTCCTCAGACCTTTTTCTACTTGCTGGCTAGTCCAGTCTGAAGTTTGTTCCTACTTGGATCTAAACCCTCTTGGGTCTCTCTGGCAACTGTCCCAGACCTGTTGTCCGGTTTGCAGTCTTGGCCATTTTGAAGTTCACAAGTATCTAGCACACTAGCATGTGGAATTAGATAACATAGTCAGGAAAATAATTGTTTGAGGTTGATTGCTTGAGGCTCAACAAGGCTAAGTGCTGGGTCCCACACTTTGGTCACAATAATCCTCTGCAATGCTACAGGCTTGGGAAACAGTGTCTGGAAATTTTCCTGGTGCAAAAAGACCTGAGAGAACTAGTTGAGAGCCATCTGTGTGTCTAGGTGGCCCAGAAGGCAAACAGCATCTTGGTTTGAATCAGAAACAGTGTGACCAGCAGGACTAGGGAAGTGATCGTCCTGCTGTACTTGGCACTGATGAGGCTACACCTTGAATACTGTACTCTGTTTTGGGCTCCCCACTAAGAGAAAGACATTGAAGCGCTAAAGCATGTCAGAAGAAGGGCAACAAGGATGGTGAAGGGTCTAGAGCACAAGTCTTATGAGGAGTGGCTGAGAGAACTGGAGTTGTTTAGTCTGGAGAAAAGGAGACTGAGGGGAGACCTTATCATTCTCTACCACTACCTGAAAGAAGGTTGTGGTGAGATGGGGATCAGTCTCTTCTCCCAAACAACAATGATAAGATAAGCCTCAAGTTGTGACAAGGGAGGTTTAGATCGTGTGTCAGGAAAAATTTTCTTCACTGAAAAGATTGTCAAATATTGGTACAGGCTGTCTGGGGAAGTGGTAAGGTCACCATTCCTGGAGGTCTTTAAAAGATGTGTAGAAGGGACAGTTAGGGACACGGTTTACTGTTGAACTTGTCAGTGTTACATTGATGGTTGAACTAAAAGATCTTAGGGGTATTTTCCAACCTAAATAATTCTGGTATTCTGTGATTGTATGGCATAGACTCTCATAAATGAGTAGAACAGCCTGTATTGGTTAGGCACAGATATAGGCCAGGCAAACAACACCGGCCAGCATCTCAGTTATGGGGAACAAGGACTTTTTAAGCCCCTTTATCTCCACTTCCTGTATTTACTCTTCCTTCATCCACTTTGACTCTTTTTTTTTCCCCCCAGACGCCCTATCCCTAATAACCTTTCTGGCATTGGCCCTAGTTGTACAGTTTTACCTAATTTGGTATGACTGATGTGGTTACTGGGATGTTATTGGCCTAAGCAAGACTACTCCCAAGAAGGTCCTCAGCATTGTCCCCATTTATCTGCGAAGCCTGGCCATTTCTCCACTTAGCTTAGATGAAATATAGACATTTCTCCTAGCACTCTCAGAGCTTTTTCAGCTTCTTGCTATGCTGCTTTTGAACATTCACCAATTTCTCGTGTCAGGTCCTATATCTCTTCAGTTAGCTAAACTTCAGTCCAGAATATAGTTCTCTGCCTGCATACTTCAACAGTTACCATGATTCTAAAAGCAGATTTACTGCCTTGCTATTACCATGCTGGTACAATTTACTTATCTACATAATGTTTTGCATGCTTACAAAAGTTTTTGCATGGTTATTTATATGGAGAATTTGCTCTGTTGTTAATTTCAATGATAACATCCATTCCAGAGGAAAAACTGATTTTTGCTACTTTTACTACACGTAAATCATGGTGTGTCATGTTTTGAATGCTTGGCAAATTCAAAGAGTGGAAATTATAATTTTAATTCTATTAGCTCGTTTAGAGTGCTACTGTCTCCACACTGAGAAATGTCAACATGTTTCAGTAGACTTACTTGGGAAATAAATACTCTGAAACCGTATTTTCAGCACTTGCAAATGTTTCTAGCTGCAACTCCTTTTTTAACCTTTTTTTTGTACCTTCTGAATGTAGACTTGCAAGAAAGATCATGCAATTTAGGACTTCAGTAGGTTCTGTTTGACTTAATATAATTATGTACAGCAGTGAGTCTGTGACTGGTGAGGCAGGTACAAAAGAACTTTTTTGTTCCCTGGGATGAGATGATCCTTCATCTGGCAGTAGCAGTCTTCCAGCTCTTGCTTCCTTTACCTTTGGCATTTTTCTCTTCAGTTATTATTTCTTATTTAAAAATTTAGGTCTCTTGTTTAAGTTTTCTTACCCAGTGTAGTTTTAATTTGTGTTGTCTAAGTAAGTGACAGTGTTATTTGCAAACTAATGATACTAGTTAAACCATTTTTTTTTTCATTAATGAAACTGGGCTAGGTTCACACTGTTGGGCCTCATGAAGCTGGGTCACATTTTTAAGGTGAAATCCAGTGCTGGCTGGGGTTTGTTCATTCCTCTGTTTTATTAATGAATGTAGGATTCAGTCCATAGTAAAAGCAAAACTGTTCCAAACGTCTTGAAGATAAAGCAGTTTTATGGACATTTGTGGATTAATTAATTCTAAATAGTTGAAAATTCTCTTATTTAAAACTTAAAAAGGTGTGACTGTGTACAGTGTGCAAAAAGGTTCACTCACCTTTTGCTTGTAATTATTTTGTTTAAATTAAAATGTCAGTACTTTGTGATTAAAAAGCTGCCTACAGAGAGTGTCTGAAATAAAACCCTTTGTCTTCTACCTTTCTCATTTTGATGTTTAGTTTTGCTTTAAGTTTTAGGGTAAACCAATTAACCTCTAAACCAAAAATAATGCTGAAAAGACAGTGATGCACACTTCCTGGCTTCTATTTTCTCTGCTCAATCAGGTTTGTATACTACCACTAGCATAACCCTTTTGTACCCTCAATGCTGAGGTCCTAAGGGTAGAAGAGGTCTTCACAGGAGGTAAAGAGAGCTCATCATCATTCTTGCACAGAAATATAAAAGCCATTGGTCTGCAGTTCACAGTGAGCCCTGTAATTCCATAATGAATGTATCTACAATTATATGGTGTTTATTTATATCATCAGGTACCGTGATAGTATACTATACCTTCTTTGGAGGGAAAGTTAATCAATACCAAGTAGGCAAGTATTACAATAACTGGATATTGAGATGCATCCATTCAAAAGACATTATAAACCACTTTGATTTGGTTTTTGACAAAAAGGATAAATTTGGCTTTGCACTTGCTGGGTGTCACTTTACTTATTAGAACACAGAATACCATATAAAATACTTTCTTCTTTTTCTTCATGCTAGAGACTAACAGATTTTTTTTTCCATTCATTTATACATATTTCTTTTAATATTTCTTTTTACACTTTCCAGACTTCAGAATCCTCACTACTCAGGAGTGTTTTATCACGGTCAGATGAAAGCTAGTGATATCTCAAATCTTGATTTTTCCAAAGGCAGGTCTAAAAAGCAATGCTTGGCAACTTAGTCCACCTGTACAATGTCATAAAAGCTTTCACTAATTTTTTTGAGTCATAAACTGAAAGTGTAGGATTAAGTCAGCAGTGCTTAAATGTAATTTTTTATTTCTTTTTATTTTTTTCTTATCCAGTGTGCTTGTTACATCGCATTTGTCATACTTGAAAAAAGGAAAGGATAAATGGAACATATTGGTTATCTTTATAGGCAATTAGTTTACACAGGGAGAGGTCACAGAGGAAAAAATATTAAAATATGGAGTCAAATAAATGGTATGCCTAATCTTTTGGCCAGAAATCTCTTCAGCCTAATATCAGCTTTGCTTTACACTGTTGCATGTTAGTAGGTTTGCAAGAGCTTTGAATTCTGTTGCTCATTAAATTGAGTTACCTAGATGATGATTTCTTTCCGTGTGGAACACCAAGGTCATTTAGGGAGCTGAGGCTAGTAATGTATTTTGCTTCTAATTGGAGTTTTTAATTTTTGGTCCCTCCAACCCTTCCTGCTTTTTGTTTCTCCGTGGGGTGTGGAGGTCAAGATAAACTTTTGTTCCTGTGTGAAGGTATTCAGATCATTAATAAAGATGACATCCATTATTCTAGAGGCTGAGAGTTTCATCAAAGCCCCCCAAGCCTTTATTAAAAATTTCTATCAATTCTAGGTCTCCATCTCTGTTTCTGCTTATCCTGTAGCTCAGCTGATCAAAATGAGGGCAACACTTTCAAGCTGTGCTGTAGAAAGTCTATACTGAGTTCTGTAATGGAAGAAGTTGAGCTCAACAGGCTTGAGCAGAGAGGAGCAGAGATGAATTGTGTTACAGAATGGTAGACTGCCCTTGTTCCCATCTATATTATTACAAACACACCTTTAAGTATGTGTTTGAAAAATCCTTCAGCCTTCAAGCAGGTGACATCCTGAGTGAAGACAACAGAAAACACCATTCTTCAGTAAAGCTCAATAACTTAATAAAGTCTCAGGTAAGTGAATTAGGTCATAGAATGCACAAAATTACTTTCAAAACTTATTAGATATCCTTCATAGCATCAGTTTGACATTCACTTTGTGATCTAAGTTGGGAATTCTGATGAAAATTTGAGTATTAGAACAAGTAATAAATTTACCAACATCTTTATCACTTATAAATATCTGCTATTTAACCATAATCAAAATGAAGTTCTTACAGCAGTGAAGGAAGCAGCTGCCACATCCAAATACATTGTTGATGTTGCAATGAATTTTATTGACCCCCTTCTCTTGTATATAAGCCTACAAAAATCTACAATATACACTTTCCTTTTCAACAATTTATATATTAGGCTTGCCTGTCTATGTGAACTTTATCGTAAAAGTAAAGAAATATAAACATTGACTGGCAGGAATTTAAAGTACATGCTTCTACAAAGCCATTGATGGGAAAACTCTTGTAAGAAAAAATTGAAAACTTGAGTTGATTTGTGGAAGTAGAAATATTTATTATATCAGTGACTGATGCAAATAATTTTTAGTACTTACTGCTCTTTTCTTGAAAGTTTCCTGAATTGAGATTTTTGGTCTGGAAAAAAAAACAAACAAACACAAACCTGTGTGAAATATTTGCTTCCATAAAGAATTTTTTCCCTGAAAGATGTGATGTGTTATTTACATATAAAAGCGCCAACAAGACACAGATGGGGAAATAAATTACAAGTTACTCTAAATGAATGGTCTGTAACATCTGTAACATATCACACATTTCCATGTTCTTTATGAAGAGAATACTGAGTGCAAAGTCAAAATCACAGAATATTTCAGACTGGTGAGCACAGTACTGTGCTGAATTCAGACCCCATTGCTGAGGGTTTTGTCCAGTCAGGTATCTGTTCATACATACTTAAATAACTTTTTTTTTTTTTTTTTTTCTTTTTGCCTTGTGTGGTTCAAAAGAGTTGGTAGGTGATTAACCAACTTGTCACTTAGTTAATTTATTTATTTAGTCACCTATGTACTTTGAGGAAGATTGCTGCTTTGGTAGATACTCTTTTGTAAAAACAGAAACAGGAATAGTTTCATCCCGACATATTTGTTTTTGTCTTTTTGCCTGTTGAGAGTAAAAATCATTTATTATTCTCATTAAAAAGAAGATGATTCTTGATTGAATTCTTCAAGCCAAACAATAAGCAGTAAAATTTTGCTTCAGTTCAGAGAAAAGAAGGGTTTGTTTTCTACAGTATAATAGCTTTTTTTTTTTTTTCTAAGTCTTTCCTAAGAAGTTAAGGGATAAAATCTAATTTTAATGTTCTTAGCAAATTGTGAAATTAAATGCCCAGGAAGTATGAGCAAAAAAAAACCATAAGGAGGAGAATCTTAAAGTGGTCATGAACTTTGAGTCTAAGGTGGATGCTCTTTGTCTGGATGACAGAGATTTTCTTCTTTCAAATTATTCACTCTCCAGAGCATAGAAACATAGCAACAAGAGTTGAAGGGAAACTAATCATCTTGCCTCTCTTCCCTCCAGAGGGTATTTTTTCTGAATGCTTCTTGAGCCTTCCATCCCCCCACCTTCAACCTCCCTATTTGAAAATGAATTTTAATTGCCTAAGGCCCCAAAGGTGGAACTCAAGAGAAGTAGTGGAACTTCTGTGACATCTTAATATCATCCCATGAGTCCTAGTTAAATCATAAAATTGCAGCCCACTACAGAGGGAGACAGAACTGCAGACCTAATTTTCCTCATGTTTCTGAGTTCCGTGCTGATTTATGAATCACTGCTAGCCAAGGGTTGATGTTTTTACTGTAAGTATTCCCACCTGATTAGGGTCAGCTTCAGTTGATCCCACTTATCTTCTGTGTAATCCAGGTGCTATTCAGCCTTAAGAAATGCAGAACTCCAGATACACATAAAGGCTCAACATCACTTGTTTGAGGAAGTTCAATGTGTAAGGTCACAGTCTGATTGGTCTGAGTCTGGGTTCACAATGATTCCAGTTTCTCACACAATGTAAGAAAATAAGAGGGCTTATAGTTTTGATCTTGTGTATTGAGTGTGCAGAGCTCTTTTGGATTTCAGATTTGGAACTCGGCATCTAATGGTGTACTTTTTATTATATAAGGGGATATAACATAGATTCCTCCTGTCCCAGTATGGATTTACCAGATGATGTGAAAATAAAGTAGAGGAGGGCACAAAAGAACAGTCAAGACATCATTTGCATCATGCCTAACCAGTTAGGAGTTACACAGGTAATGGGGTATGGGGGAATATTTGTTTTTGATGCCAGGTTGTTATGTGTTCCAGTAATAATGGTGCAAAATATTCTTCTTTGAACAGCAAAAAAATTTGAATGTTTCCGACACGTGCAAAAGAAAAATCAGGACTTTTTTTATGTGACAGAATTTGGAGCTGCTTGTCTCCAAATACCTCATAGAACAAAAACCTCTTCAAAACCCTGTGGAAGCAGAAGAAATTTGTCTCTATGCACTGAGTTTGTTGAAGGTCTGATAGTCATTTAGTACATGAGTTTTTTCTGTCAGTCTTGAGGAAATCTGGAAGGAGTTGAGATTCTCAGGGTAACAAGTATAAATTTTGTCGATAGCAGGAAAATTTAAGTTTCTCAAGTAATTTTTATTCAGATTACTTTAACAACATTTAAATGCTAATAAAGATAAAGTAACCACAACTAAAGTTAATCATGAAGAGGAAAATGAATCAACAAAATTATCCTCATCTCATGTGGATTAAAGGAAGTATCGGGAATGATTCTTCAAGATGAAACACAGCAATTTAAAATCCTTTTTAGGGAGTTTCCTGCAATGCAGCATTCTGACATGGCATTCGAATTTCTCTCTCATTTACTCTTTCTTCTCTGAATTATCTTTGATACTGCCAGTGAATGCAGTTATCAACAATTATCTTTAACAAGGCCAGCGCCAATGTAGTTTTATGTGCAGCCAACTTCCAGAACAAAATATCTTTTTTCATTGAGGATTTGAAGTGATGTAGAAGAGTCTGCAGACTTCATTGCTGTTTGTATGTCTCTTTATTCTTAAATAAGGACAAGATCAGAGCAAACCTACAAACCTCAAGTCTAAAAATACATTTTGCTTGGCTGTACATTCCTCTAAGATTGTTCCAGACTAACAAGGCAAGATCACTCTTGCTCTCTATCTCAGTGTTTGCTTCTTGAATTAGTAACAAAGCTTTGACAAAACCTGGCAGGTTTCTAGTCACGGGGAATTGTGAGTTCAGAGTTCAAGAAACTGGTTGGAAAGAGCAGTGAATTAGGATCTTCTTATTGTCTTTTGCAAAATCAATCTTTCAGACTGCTTAATTTCTTTTAATAAAAGTCATAATTACGTTGTTTTGTGAGAAACTCAGTTGCATCCATCTTGAGTGTCTTAGATGTGCCCAGATATACCATATATGCTTTAGACATGGTCCAACCCAACACTTTGGGGAGTTTGAGACAGATGATGGCCTGTTCCCAAAATCATAGTTCCTGAGCGCTACTCTAGAATTTTACAAAAACTGGGGCCAGGTGGGGTGAGGATAAGTGTTTCAAGGATGTTAATTTATAAATTCTATCAGGAACAGAGTGTTTCAGCTTTTTAAAGTGCCTCTGAATAGTGCAGAATATACCTGCACTATAGTCTTTTTCCTTATTATTATCTGGAAATTCTGAAATTTATAGGCCTAAGTATGTTCTATAATGCATATGTGTGTACATGTCATGTATAATCCTGTATCTGTTTCCTTGGGCCACATTGTTAATATAGTTACATAGCTGTGCTGCAAAACTCTTTGAATATATACAAAACACATCCTAGCATTACATGACAGTGCTAAATTTACTTTCTTGTAAGGCAAAAATCATGAAGTAGTTGTGAAGATAAAGTAGCTAAAATAACCTACTGTGATTTCTAATTTATCAAATTTTAAATTTGTTTATTTGTCTTCCATAGTCATAAGGCATATCTCCCCAGTGCTGGCCTGCATCAACCATTTCTGTATTTTGTTTACTTAAATCAGTTCAGCCACCTACCTTTCAACACATTTTCTTATGATGCTTCTTTGCATAAACTGTTGAAAGTGGATGACCATGACCTTGAACCAATCTGCTCTTTTTAAGCTTTTGTCATCTATCTCTTTCATCATGCTGCAGAACAATTTATTTTAGAGAATAATCTTCTGGTAGTCTGTAGTCTCCTCCAGTTTCTGTTCTTAGGAAAATGTTCCATGCTGGGTATTAGACTGCAATGTCATGCTGTTGCTCATCAGGTCAAAATTTCAATGAAAAATGTAGCCAACTATATCTCATTTTTGTCTTCTATACTATCAGTGTAATCTGAAAAAACCAAATAATATAACACCATTGTGAACTGAGCCAGCAAGAAAAAGCTCTGACAGAACATAGATTGCAAATTAGAGGGAAAACAAATGTAAGAATAATTGAATACTTTGTACACATATTCTTTATCTGCAAAGGCTTGGGTAACCCTTCAGATGATCTTGACCAAAATACAAGATTCATAATAGTTTTAAATCAGTCGCTTTAAAAGTGCTTCTTGTAAGTGCTTTGGATGCTAGCATTGTGACCTACTCTCTCTCTCTCTCTTTCTCTCTCTCTCTCTTTCTATATATATTTATATATATTGTATAACTGACTTGGAATATTTCCCATCCAAAGAATTTTAGCTTGATTATGAACAGTAGAAAGATTTTTCTGTGCCTCAGCTACATTTGTGACAGTCTACAGTACCTGAGCACAGCCAAGTAGTACAAACAGTTGATTTAGTTTCCTGAATTTCAAGGAAAAAGCAACATATTATTGAAGATAAGAAATGAGTGTTTAAGTTTATCAAGGCTACTCATGAACCAAATATTTTGTATTATGAAGGTTGTGAATAAACTTTTCTTGCTACTTTGATATCTCTGGTATATGTCTTTAAAAATCATATTGCATACTTGACCTCTGCACAAGCCATCTCTTGTTACAGGGTGGGTAGTTCAAACATCAAATGTGCTGAGTTCTTCAGTTTATGCTGCTGGGGCTATTAACAGAAATAATCATACCTGGAATGACTAAGGATTAATTCAATGCAATTATAAGTAACCCACTTATAAAGGCTTGAAATAGCAATACAAACAATGTGAAGTGTAACAGAATTAGTGAATGCTGGATTAGTTTGTTAATTCATCACCCTATACTGCAGAATATTTTCTGTTTTATTTTCTTTTTATGTTTTCTAATAGCCTATTTGCATTTCTGCCTGCATGTCCTTTGCATTCCAATTTTTATTGAACAAAAACTTCTGTGAAAAGTGAACAAAAAGTATAGCTGCATTTAAATATTCATTTGAAAATGACAGTTCTTCAGGGAAATCGATTTTAATGATTAATGTTTACTAAAAGCTCTTAATATATGTGGTTACACATAATCAAGAAGATGGAAAAATTCCTAGCTGCATGCAGCTTGGAGCTCAATTTCTAGCCAAGAGAGCTTTACCAGGAGAGATGTAATAAAAGATGAAATAACTACCACTGGCTTGTATCTCTCAGTAGATGCAGCGTACGGTATCTAATTTGAGGCAAAAAACTTCTTTCTTTTAGTGGGTGAAACCTGTGCATTCTCTTTCTATTGAACATCTTTTGGTAAAACAGCAGTGTGCTCAGTTATATATATACAGTTAGTCTGTCATTATTTCAGTATCAAGAGTTACTTGATGTTCAGCTATTTGTAAACGGGAAACAGATCTTTGATAATGAGCAAAGGCGGCATCCCTGTGTGTCAGTGAACGCCCAGTGTTAGTTGGTGACTACATTGTTCTGAGTGGAAATGGTAATTGATACTTACGGACAATATTATAGTAGGCTTTATGTCACTGCTGTGATACAATAGTGTGCTGGTAAGGCATATAATACCATACATAAATATTTATATATGTATTTGCATGTATGTATATGTGTATTTATGTACAAACAGTACCTTAGGATCCTGTATTTGGACAGCAAGTACCCAAGTGGTTTTGTTGCCTAAATTGCTCTTCCAACTAAGTGCACATATAAAAGCTGATGAGGAGAAAAACAATCTCTAAATAAAGTCACAAAATCCTTCAATTATAGCAGGCAACTCAGCAAAATAAGAACTACTGCTTACAGCTAGGAATAAGCAGTTACTCTGAAACATTTACTGCTGTTTTGTTATATGCACTTTCCTGGGTTCCCTTCCCTATTCTTTGAACAGAAATACAGTTTTATTGAGGAAAACTTTTTCTGAAGTCAATGGAAGGTCTCACCCAGAGGATAACTGCAGAGCTGTCTTGCTGGCCATGATATTTTTATTTGCTCAAGAGTGATTAGGCAGTAATGTTTTGTGTCTACTTACAGAATGAGGCTGCTTGTAGCCTCAGAGGACTTTGCATGGTCTTCTAGGGTTGAAGGGACCAAGTCTATTGAATGTGTCCCCTAAAATAAAAAGGTAAATTTTAATCTAGAACTGGACTGTCAATACAAATTAATAATAGTAGAATTAGCAAAGGCATCTTGCATTCTAGTCACCCAATTTCTCTAGAATCCTCCTTCCCTTTTAAAACATATGCAACTTTGTCTGTCATATATCATTGATACAGTAAGTATGTTGAAACTATGTAAATATGTCAATACTAAGTTGTTAAATTAGCATTGGATTTAATCACATACTAAAGGAGCTGTCAGAGTTGTTTCAGTGTGTCCAGAACTTCAGCTTTATGCCCGTTATGAGCCAGGGCTGTAATGGCTGAATTTCAACACATCCTAATGATGTTCCCACTGACACCCTCAGCTAGCAAGGAAATGGGATAAATAATGTGAAAGAACCTCAAATAATAAGTGATCACTGAATAAACAAGGTAGACTCTGTGTTGCACTGTTGTTTAATACCTGAAGGTGGAATTTTTGTTCATGTATCTCCTTGTTTTAGACAGATGAAATACAACTTAGTGTTTCTTACTCTTGTTTTTAGCTGCCATACAATCTCTGAAGCAATGAGTTACCATGGATACTAGCCCATGTTCCTAGTCAAAAGTGTCACATGATCTGTCTCCATTTGCAAGTGTTCACATTTCAGACATGACTATGTGTAAAGTCCTCTTTTAGATGCAAAATGTGTTCTACATAAATACAGAAACATTCTTTCCATCCTATCAGCAATATAAAGCAGTTTTCTCAAGTGGCAGAGGAAAACTGGGATATTATTGTAAATGTGACAATAAGACTTTGAGTATAAATGAGATCACAATCTGGATCTAGTCTTCAGCTAACAGATTAGGTTGGAAACCTATTCCTCCAGTACATCCTGAATGCTGTGGACTGAAAATTACTTGATTTTGTTCTGAGATCCTATCTGGCTGGCTACAAATTCAGAATAATCACTCATTCTAAATTATACCACCAGAGAGCATCATATTTGTAACAGTCATCAATTAAAAAAACAAAACCAACCAAACAGCACAGCGATTTATGCCTTTAAGCAGTGATTCTTCTCGTTAGGTTTGTATTTTTCTTCCGGATAATGAAATTCTCACAGAACGTTTGGAAGTGCTTTGTTAGAAATGAAAGCAAAACCAAAAAATATAAAAAAATCCCATTTTTTGTTATAGAAAATTAATTAATTTCTGTGGTTCACCTAGGATTAGAAATACTTGATATCATTAGATAGTTTCACCTTATTAATATGAAAGCTGCCATAGCAAGTTCTTTCTGACAAAGCCATTGCTGCCCTTTAGGGAAGTTGGTTGCCCGTTCTCAGAATCCTTTGTGTGTGTTATCACAAGTTTTTCTGTGACCAAGTGAAAAACTGGACCAGATATATTGATCTGAATTAGAAATAAGTAGTAGAAAAAAACAAGGATTGCATGGTGTTTTTCAGGACTATAATTTTGTCGTTACATTGTTATGAAAGTACCAAGCTGCCTAACAGAGCATCAAGTTGGGTGGAAGTATGAGGAATATGTGAGATTCAGGTGGAAAAAATCTGGTATACAGCTAAATTCTAATGAGGTGACTACTGAAGCCTACATGGCAGCTTTAAGAAATAAAAGATATCACACTGTATTGGAAAAATACTAGTTTATTTTCAAGTTGAAACGGAAAAGTGTTGTTACATTTGCAGATTCTAAATTTAAGAACAGGAACTGAAGGCATATCATATCTTTCTGCATAGAGAACATTGCATGATAAGACATTATCTACAGAGATACAGACACCAATTATTTGGATCAACATATTCTCCACAACTTAAGCTTTATTTTGTTTGTCAGTTTTTCCCTCTTACACACAATCTGTCACTGTGTTTTGTTTTTATGTATGTGGTATTTTTTCGTTGCTGTTCTTTGTAATAACGTTGTGGCAAGTTTGTCGCTTCAGGTAGAAATATATGAAGCACACATATGGGCAGAGTCCTTTCAAGTACCCCTCTTACGTGTGATTTGCAAATGTAAGTAATATAATATTGATACATTTTTTTGGATGTACGCTCTCTCAAGGAATGATCTTTACCAACATACAAAATTTATTTCTTTTATAAACATCTGTATTTCTTTCATGTTACTTGTTCATCAGTCAGGGCAGAATGGTAGTCCTCTGAGCTTTAATGGATTTTTCCCATGCTTTGATAGGAAAAGAGACACTCTGCTGAAATGTGAACCCTGCCAGGGCTTCACATAGCAAGAAGACAACGTTTTTCAGAACTTTGTTGTTTTTCAATGCAAATGGAAGAGCACATTGATCAGCACATATAGGGGGATGAAACTCCAGCAAGAGAATGGAATGTAATGGAAAAATTTAAATTTAGGTTTTAGGGTGAATAGGGAAGAGTATGTTATTATAAAAAATTCCGTTTGTTTATTTGAATGCAGTGTGAATTTAATTGACTGTAAGCTGAATATCACTATTTAGTGGTTGTCTCCATTAAAGGACAGCTGGGAATCTACANAGTGTTTTTTGTGCACCAAGGACCGCAGAGTATTCTAGGTGTGACCTGACAAGCACTGCTCAGAGTGAGGTACTCTGCTTGTGTTGATCTTGTTGATGTAACCCAGCATCCTGGTGGCTTGCAGCAGCTCACTGTGCACTCATAATGAGCTTGTTGTCTACCAGGACCCCCAGGTCCCTTTCCAGAGAGCTCCTTCCCAGCCAGGTAGATCCCAACCTGTATTGCACTTGTAGTTTACATTTTTCCAGATGCAAGACCTTACCCATGTCCTTGTTGAACTTCATAAGGTTCTTATTAGATAAGTCTACTAGTCAATCCAGCTCTGCCTGCAGGGTGGCTCTCCCTTCCAAAATGTCCATTTCCCCACACAATTTGGTGTCATCAGCCAATTTCACTGCGGTACAATTGAACCCATCATCCAGATCACTTATGAATATATTAAAAATTGATAGGTCCAGTGTTGATCCCTTGGGGACTCCACTTATGTTGCTAGTGTGAAAAGGAGCTATTTACTACCACCCTCTGTGTGTTACCTTCCAGCCAGTTCCCCACCCACCACATAGATCCATTGACTAGACTGTAATGCATCATTCTAGGAAGAGGCTGTGGGGAACCAAGTCAAAAGCCTTGTAGTAATCATAGTAGACAATGTCCACAGCTCAACCAAGCAGGTTATATTTTCATAGAAGACAATTAAGACTGTCAAGTATGATTTGTCCTTAGTGAATCCATGCCAGCTTTTCCCAATCGCATGTGTTGTTTGTCTTGTCATAGCCCTCAGGAGGATTTGTTCCATAACTTTTCCGGGGACTGAAATAAGACTGATGGGCCTATAATTTCCTGGATCCTCCTTTAAGCCCTTCTTGTATATGGGGGTGATATTAGCCCACTCCCAGTCTTCTGGGATGTTCACTGATCTCCATAAGACCTCAGAGATTATGGAGAGCATCCTTGCAACAACATCCTTGCTCTCCTAAGACCCTTGACTGGTAGCATTAAGGTCCATTAATTTGTTCCTTCACTGGTGGTGGGCCTGTGTTTCTATCAGCCTGGATTGTTTTTCCCAAGTCCTGGGACCCAACAGTGCAGGTAAAGACAGAGGTGAAGAAACTGTTGAGAACCTCTACCTTTGCAGCATTGTTGGTGATTAATTCACCTCTCCTGTTTAACAGTGAACCAATAATTTTCTTCTGTTTCTGCTTGTTTATATATACTTGAAGAACCCCTTCTTTTTGATTTTGACATCTCTGAAGAGTTTCGATACAAGCCGAGCTTTTGTTTTTCTAACTGCATCTGTGCACACTCTGTCAGTGCCCATGTAGTTCTTAACTTTTCCATCTCTGTTATGCTTCTCTTTTGGTTTTAAACAGGCTCAGAAACTGGCAGTTAAGCCAAGGGGATCTTTTGCTCTGCCTACTTCCTTACATTTAAAGAGGATGAACTGGTTTTGTGCTTCCAGGGGGGGTGTTCTTGAAAACTATCTGTATTCACAGAACTGCAGAATTTTCAGAGTTGGAAGGGACCTCTAGAGATCATCTAGTCCAAATTCCCTGCTAAAGCAGCATTGCCTAGAGCACATTACTCAAGACTGCACCCAGGCAGGGCTTGATGATCTCTGGAGAACGGGACTCCACAACCTCCCTGGGCAACCTGTTCCAGTCTGTGATCAACCTCACCATAAAGAAGTTTTTCCTCATATTCGATTGAAACTTCCCTTAATCACCTTTGTTGCCCTATACTCAACTCACTTTAGTAGTTTCCCATCTGTCTTGAACTATGCAGCCCAGAACTGGATGCAGTATTCCAGTTATGGACTCACCAGTGCAGAGTAGATGGAGAAAATTATCTCCCTTCACCTACTGGCCACATTCTTCCATATTTATTAATTCCCTGTCCTTCATGGGAGCTTACCATGAAATCCCTTCCAGTTGAACTCTGAGCAAACTGGAGTTCTAAAACCTTTGTCATGTTGTACTAAGCTTCAGTGTGCTCAGCAGAATCCCAAATGTCACAATATTGTGATCATTGCAGCCAAGGTGTCACTAACCAAAATATTACAAAGCAAGTCTTCTTGGTTTGTGAGTCCAGCAGGATTTTATTCTTTGTTGATACTTGTAACATTTGTGGGAGGAAGCAGTCCTCTGCACATTCAGGGATGTGGACATGGATATGAATGACATGACAGCTACTGTACTGTTTTTTAAAAAAAATATCTGGGTAGTTGAAGTCACCAGGCTCTATTGACTCGACGCTTTCACGAGTGACTCAAATAGAAAGTGTGGGTTAGATGAGTGGACAGTGAGGTGGATTGAAACCAGCCGAATGGCAGAGCTCAGAGGGTTGTCTCAGAGGGTGCAGGGTCTAGTTGGAGGCCTGTAAGAAGCAGTGTTCCCCAGTGGTTTGTACTGGGTCCAGTTATACTCGACATACTCATCAACAACATGGATGAGGAGACAAGAGTATGCCCTCAGTATACTCAACAAGTTTGCTGATGGCTCAAAACTGGAAGGAGTGGCTGACACACCAGAAAGCTGTGCCATGATACAGCAAGACCTGTACAGGATTGAACTTGGCAGAGGGGAACCTAATGAAATTCAACAAGGGCAA
>VXBW01004055.1:158748-179470 GCA_013400375.1 Thinocorus orbignyianus
CGGAGGAGACAAACATGAGTACAATACCAACCGCACCACGCACCCCGCCTACCCGACCGCCACCGACGCCGCTGAGCGCACCCGCTGAGCGCACCCCGGCGCCGCCCGCCCATATATACGCCTACGCCGTGAAGTCACCACGCCCACTCCCGGCTGTGGCCCCTCCCCTCCCCGGCTGGCTCCCTGCTGACCCTGGGCCTGGTACGCATGGGGGGGAATAGCTGTGCCGGATAGAGACAGGGGAGAATCAACCCCGTCCCTGCTGGAAACCAGGACACAGACTTATATTGCCAGTCATGGCAACTGGTCAAATTGTGTTACTGCAGTACATCTGGCTGGTTTTCCAAGGCAAGATTCCTGTTTTCCCTTTAGCAGCCTTTTTGACTATGATTTTGTGACAGAGAATATTTTCTCAGCATATTCTAATTTATTCATACTCTAGGATCAGTGAATAGTGATCATTGAACATACTGTTTAATTTGAGCTAGGAAAATAGAATTCTGAACAGCAGGAGCCCACTAGGAGAATACATGTGTATACTATGCTTTCGCATCTATGTGTTGTCAATTTATGTTTATTTGTAGTAATGTTACTGATATACTTTTAAGATCTTTTTTCATAAATTTGTTCAATTCTCTTCAGAACCAGACATCTGAATCTTCCATTTAGCCTTCAGTTGAAAGCCAGTAAACGTGATGGGGCAGTGAGAGAGACTGCATTTCTTATAGCGCATACCATTTAAGAAGTTAGGAGTTCTTCCTGTTCCAACCACAGATGTTTTACTTGGTAAGAGATATTTGCAATTAGCCACATGGCATAAGTATGAACACTAAGCTGTATGTCATCTAAAAGAAGTGTAACTTGTCATCCACAGGTTTAAATTCCCTTTGTGTTGCTTCTAGTAGATAAGAAAGAGAATACGAAGAGGCAGTTGTGTCAGTTCGGGGGTAGGATACTTGTTTTCAGTGCTGATAATTTAGTAACTGCTACTAGAAGTGTGAAAATTGAAAGTTGGAGAAAGAACAGAAAAACCTATGCGTAAAAATAATATTGATTACCTAGGTATTAATGGCTGTGTAGCATAATTTAAAATTGCAGATTACATAAGCACTTTGAACTCCAGGCAGTAGATTATGAGGGATTGCAGTGATAGGACAAGGGACAACAGATTTAAACTGAAAGAGGGGAGGTTTAGGTTAGATATTAAGAAGAAATTATTTACTATGAGAGTGGTGAGACACTGGAAGACATTGTTCAGAGAAGTTCTGGATGCCTCTTCCCTGGACACATTCAAGGCCAGACTGGATGGGTCTTTGAGCAACCTGGTCTAGTGAGAGGTGCCCATAGCAAGAGGATTGCAACAAGTTGATCTTTAAGGTCCCTCTAACTCCAACCATTCTATGATTATACATTTATTTTCAAAACTATGCTCCTTAGGCTGATAGAAAACATGTTTCATGTAAGTGTATGTATTTTGCTATTAAAAACATACAGGCAATGCATTAAAAACATACAGCCAATGCAATCTTTGCAATTTCTCCATTAGATTCTCTACAGAATAGCATACTGCTATCTGGGAGGTGTATCAGTATCATACAAATGTATGTCTGTATTATTTTTAAAGTATGGCAGGTATTGTGCAATATAAAGACAGCAATACTTAATGTATCCATGTGGAAACTTCTATTTTTTCACAAGATTTCTTGTCCTTTCTGACCTAATTTACCTCCACTAGAGAAAGAAGCTGCATCTGAAGTTAAACTGATCTGTCAAAACTGCAGCCTTCAAATCCACTGTTTTTTCCTTCTGATAAAAGACTAGTGACATATTTTAAGTTATTGCTCTTCTCTTAGCCTTTTACTTTTTGCCTCTTTACAATAAAACAAGAATAATATTGTCTCCCGTTCTTGCATGGACAGGTCAGTACAATATCTGTTTTGCCAAAAAAACCCCAAACCAACAAACCAACAGCAAATGCAAGGTTAACAGATTCATAATAAAGATAAAAGTGTGGAAGGAATTTTTTTGGAAGGCACCTACTGAGAGAGAAGACTTTGAATTGTGAGCTATACACACTGGAAGTTTTCCCTGGAAGAGAATTAGTCTAGAGATATAAATAGCAGCTATTTACTAAATACTAAATATGCATATCTTTAGTATTGATTTCATGTGGGGTGCTTGATAAATTAATGCAATCAAGGACATGCAGGCTTTCTATTTTCTGGATTCTAATTTCTTGAAATCTGCTCTCTATTTTTCTGATGAAAATTAAGTTGCAAGTCAAATCAACAGAAATATGCCTGTAGTCACTAGGCTGGTTGTAGCTGTTTCAGTACCTGGAGTTTAAAAGCACTGCTGCATACATGGAATACTGGCCCGCAGCTAGTGTATGTTATACTTCATTAATTTTACAGTGAAAAACATAGAATAGTTGGGATCTACTGTATCGGAGATGAGTGAGTATCCAGTATGGACCAGCAGCAGTTGTGCTGCAGGGCATTTCTATAAATTTAAGAAGTGAATTTAAATATCTTCCTAAACTATTTGCAGGTATGTTGTAGCTTTTCTTCACTCTGAATGCACCACGCACGTTGTTTAACTACAAACTTAGTCCTGAAAAGTTTATCTTTTTTTTTTTTCTATTTTTTTTTTTTAATCCACTCAAGATACATTAGCTGTGTTTTCTAGGCGAGTACAGATTCTTAACATGCTCTCTCAGTCATATCTTGGGATATGTAAAAGAAGTTACTTTGGAAAAAAAGGGAGCAAAAAAGGAAACTGTACTGCTGAACCTCAGAAAAGACACCAAGCAGAACCAAATGTGCATCCCTCTCTTTCTTTTTCAAGTCTTAAAGTGAAGAGACTTTCTAAAACAATTAAGAAATTTAAGACCTGTTGGCACATCTTCTACCATGGAAGAAAGTATTTTTTAATTAATTTGGATATTTTCCACTGTAAAATAGAATGGAGACAAACAAAGTCTCCTAGAGTGGAAATACTTTTTAGTTTATGAGGTAATTGCATACTTATGGTCAGGTTTGTGTCATGAGTTCTATGAGAATTGACGTGATTGTATTTATATATTTAAAATTGCCTTGGAAAACAGGAAGAGAGGAGAGAAAATAAGAGCATTAGATGGTAAAATTCCGGTCCATGTCTTTGCAGTAGAATCTGCAAATGAATGAACAAGCTGTCATTTTCAGCTTTAGTGGTGGTGAAAAGGTACTTGTCATCCCTTCACTGTTTTGGTGAGAGGAGCTTTAGTAAGAAATTACTGCCTTTCTTGCAGAGGATTCTGCATGACAGAAATACATTTTAAATGAGCAGTTCCTACACAAGCGCATTACAAATGATATTAAACTGGCAGTGAAGTTAGGATTCCTCTCAAAGGCATTGCTGAAGAAACATAGGAATTTATTTGTAGATGACACAGGTCACTGGCCAGTCGCCTTTTTGAGAGTTAGAGTCACTCTCTGGGGTTATATTTGTAGCCTATTTACTGAGCTCTGCATAATGCATCTGAGACTGCTTGCAAGTAAGCCAGCCATAGCTTTTCTCAGAGATTTCTTGTAACCTGGGTAAAACATACTATTCCGTGGCATATGATTTTTTTTAAAAAACACACCCTTTGTATTAATTTGTGATAACTGTTATAAATAGAGCTAATTTAGAAAAGATAATTAATCTGGTATAGCAACTAGTAATGAACTGTCTGATTGATCCATGTAGGGCGTGGTTCCTTTTTACTCATATTTTTCAATTTTTGTAAAAAAGTGGATCTGAATTTAAGTCACAGATGTTTTGTGTTAACAAAATCTTACAGACAACTATAAAGGTCAATATGATTCCACGTGCAGATTCCACATTAATTTTTTCTGGAAATAATGTCTTTTTGGAATCAACTAAGAAGGTATGTACTTATCACATATGTCTTCTACCAAAAGCAAATAATGGAAGTTATTTAGTGATTTTGAAATTAAGTATTTGAAGACAATACAGTATATACAAATGCTATGAGTACATTTGAAAAAAAACCCAAAAACTTAAAGTCTAAGTTTTTGTAGAGCTGTTGGAAATTCTGAAGATTGCCAGGAGATAAAATTGTGGAATGATAACTAAAGTAGTATTTTTTGCTTCTCTAAAGTAGTATTCTTTTGTCCTCTTATAATCTGATACTTCTCTCATTATAAAAGGGAAATTATATTTACCTTGTCACTTGTAAAGATAGCTTCCACAACAAACCACTTAGTTTCTGGTTTTGTTTGAAAATGTATGAGACTTTAATTTTGTTCTAAGATTTGTCATGGGTTCAGTTCCTTTTCCTTTTCCCTTTCTCTTTTCCCTTTCTCTTTCTCTTTCTCTTTCTCTTTCTCTTTCTCTTTCTCTTTCTCTTTCTCTTTCTCTTTCTCTTTCTCTTTCTCTTTCTCTTTCTCTTTCTCTTTCTCTTTCTCTTTCTCCTTCTCCTTCTCCTTCTCCTTCTCTTTCTCTTTCTCTTTCTCCTTCTCCTTCTCCTTCTCCTTCTCCTTCTCCTTCTCCTTCTCCTTCTCCTTCTCCTTCTCCTTCTCCTCCTCCTTCTCCTTCTCCTTCTCTTTCTCTTTCTCTTTCTCCTTCTCTTTCTCTTTCTCCTGGTTTTGCAAACTTGAAATGGTCTGCTTGACCTAAGTCTTGGCTGAAAATGGTAAAGTGTAACTAAGATCTAAAGATTTTACATAAGAACTGTTTTCTTCGGTTAGATTATTAAAATCCTGCAAGAATAGAAGAAAAAGAAAATATAGTTTGTTTCTCTGATTAAATGAAAAAATTGAACTGTTATTTTGTTTGCCTAGTGACCAAAAAACATTTTTGCTCCTTTTACAGTCTGTTTAACTAAACTTTTAATGTTGCTTTTGTTACATGCATTATTAAAACAAAGTACAATGAAATTATCTTACTTATCCTGATTCAGACCTCCTTTGTAATGTTAGGTATCAGGAATTTCATGGTAGTCTGTTCATAGAAAAGGTGTCAAAACTGCAAAGGAGATTAAAATATATGATATGATCTAGATTTTTTTTTTTCTCCTTAGCAAGTAAGGTGGTCTACCTCTAACCTAAATCAGAAACATTTTTTGCAGGTGACATTGAAGCACTTAACTAGGATCAAACAAACTCAAGTGAGTGCTGACTAAGCAAGACTGAACTTCAAATATAAACAACTCAAGGAAAAGTTTGGATATTGTTAAATGCTGCTCTTGGTTCATTCAGGACCACCTGTACTGGCCTCTGGGATTTGGAACATTTATTCCATTTTTCAGGAAGCAAGTTTTTCTTGAGCAGATGAATTCATTGATGAATCCCAAAAGAAGCTGCATGGTCCTAGGTGATATGACCCTGCATGTTTTATGTCTTCACTTCATGTCCAGGTTTAGAGCAACAAATCTACCTGCTCTATTTCAGCTATGATTATAATTTCTTCTATAGTTTCTGCAGCATAAAGAGCTAATATTCCATGCTACATCTTTTAATCTGGAAAGCAATAAAAAATCTCTTAACGTTGGGAAAGATATAGAAATTAGTACTGTAAATCAGGGAATCCAGCTTGACTGGATATAACTGGCTAGCCAGTGCTAATTTGTACTAGCTATTTGTAGCATTTCCATTGACATCAGTTGCCTAAGATGGCGTTATTTTTGGTGTTTTCAAGTGGGATAGCTTGCTTTTCTGTATGACCTGGATCCTAGCTGAAGGTTATGACCAGGAGTATCGTATAAGGTCAGAAACTGACCTTATAAACGTTCTTCTTATCTTTCTTTTCCTCCTATTACTTCTTCTTAGGGAAAGCAACGAGTCAGCTATTAGATTTAGTGTAAGTTATACTTCCTTGTTTTGTTTCAGTTGCATTGATCTGTCAGAGAGTAAATTAACTGATTTCAGATAACACCTGCTGCTTTTACCCTGTCGTTCCCAGGAGGAGGCAGAGTTGTCACAGTCCTACTGTATTCCAGGGAAGGATAGCAGCTCTTGTATTCACCTTTGTTACCTTGTGGTTTAGACACTCTGAAGAATGGAGATATTTTTGTAAAACAAACATCATAAAGTGATTTACCAAAATAGTTAAACAATGAGGTGTGCTATAACCCTAGTGACTTCTATGAACAGTGTGACTGAATCTACTGTCTGTTCACCATTATCAGTTTTCTCTCAACTAATACCTTTCCAATCAAACAGCTTAAGCTTATGCAAATGTTAATTAATAGCTTTGGCACAGAACTAAATTGTTGATTTGCCATTCTGAGGTTATTTTTTTCTCTGTTTCTTATATGAAAAAAGTCTTTGCGTATTTGAATATCCTCTTGGCTTTGGGGCAGGACTGAATTGTCTTTAATATCTCCAATTATGTATCTGAAACTCGGTTTGGGAGGATTTTGAGTAAAAAGCCACAGCATCTGTCTTTCTAACCTGTCTTCTACTGAACACGACTTCTGTAAGATTTTGCACTTTTGACTCAGTTTTGATGTTGGGTTTTGTTTCTTTTGTGCCTTTAAATAAAATAGCAGTTATTTTTAGTGTTCAGCTGAAGTACAAATCTGGCCAATGACTCAAGCAGCACTCCCCTTTCTCTTTTTCCTTTTTCCTTTTTCCTTTTTTTCTCCTTTTTCCTCTTCCTCTTCCTCTTCCTCTTCCCTTTTATTCCCATTTGTAGCAATAATGAATTCATGTTTAATGTATCTGAGCATTTTAACTGGGACTTCTTTCTTTCCTCAGAGCCAACGTCCTGTTTCATAAAACCTTCTTGAATTCTTGAATATTTGCATATAAGTATTTAAGAATTAAGTATGCTTTTTAATTTTCAGGAAACGAAACAAAATAGATTCCATTTTTGAGGTGTACACTTGTATTATCACAACTAATCGTTTGCATCCCTTTTCCTTTATTTTTGTTGTTGCTATGTTCTCTCAATCTCTTCCCTCCATATTTACCTTGTCATAAACATATAGCTATCATAAGAACCATTGTTGATAGGACCAGAAGTTAAAGAAATGAGGAAATATGTTCTTTGACAAAAATTTATTCCTAGCATTACAAGGTGAATTTTCAAGGAGTGCCTCTATCATTCCTACTCTCAGGAGAAGCTAAAAAAATATCTCAGTGTTACTGTGTGGGCTTTGAGTATAAAAATCTCAAACCAACCAAAAAACAAGCTGTGAATGGACTGTGTTATGGTAAATAAAATATACTGAGTCATTTCTGTATAACTGTACTGTGTTGATCTAACAAGAATGGCTGTATATCACTAATGCTACCATTCTATTGTATTGTTATTTCTGCTTTACTACTTTACTCCTTTGCCTTCCAATAACCGAAACAATATTTTGACTCAGATAGACACACATAATTTCTGTATAACACCATCTTGGAAGTGAGGACTGAAAATATGACACAGTGAAAAGAATGTCCCTCTTACTAGTACAGTTTACAGCTATTAATTACTGGTACAAAACTGTGGGAAATGATGGAAATTTGTATAGAATCATTGCACTATGTCTCATCTTTCCTGTAAATGTGACAATGTGACATTTTTTTGTATCATTATTCTAGCCAAACTCAGTAGAGACCTGCCAGGGCTCAACATTAGGCTGAGAAAGTGGAAAAGACAAAGTCAGAGCATCTCTATGACACTGTTCAGGGTGTTGAGACTCTAGCAATCTGTTTATTGATATAACCCACTAGGCGCAACTGTGCATTGTGGGAGGAAAGTAAAACATACCATGTTGATGGAAAAGTTTGGAGAAACCTTCTCTCCCATTCTTCAATGACAGTATCATTTTGAGACTTTTCTGTTCTAAAACAATTGCATCGTATATAATAGTAGGAGTAGTAGTAGTAGTAGTAGTAGTAGCTCTCCTGTAGGCTCCTTTCAGATACTGGAAGGCTGCTATAAGGTCTCCCTAAGGATGTAATCTTAGTTTACAGAAAAAGAAAAAAAAATTTTTGACTTCTTGCTGCTGTAGTCAAACAGGTGGCCACAATGTTAATACCACTATTTTGGCAAATGCTGGGATATTGTCTTACAATCATATTTATTGCAGACTAATGACATTTTTGGAAGAACGAATACAGAGAGGGTGAGGCATCTGTTGTCATCTGCAGCATCTTCAAATCATGATCACTACAGTCTCTAGTAGATTCACTGTTATAAGCACCATATGGTTGAATAGTTCAACCCTGGATCTATTTTATACAGTAGATATTTAATTACTGCTGCCTAAGCTAGGGGACTGGGAAGCTTACCTTGAAGTCCTCTTTGTCCATTAAATTATCATTAATGAAACATTAAAAATTGTGAGTATGTAGAACATAATTATTGATGTTGACAAGCGCTCATTGAACGTCTGCTTCAGCCTCATATGCAATTTTAAATTCTATTTCATTTTAATTATGTATGAAATTACAAAGAGATGAAACAGATGAAATAAGTACATATAGGCATTACAAGCATTCTGTTTTGGTCTTTATTTCTTGTATTTACAGTGGATTATGATATCATAATAACTTGAAATATATTTCTTGTATTTACAGTGGATTATGATATCATAATAACTTGAAATATATTTTATAGACTTGTCACTTCTTGGTTGGTATATAATCTACTTTATCATACAGCTGCTCTGAGGTACTGGATAATAGTGCAGGTGCAGAGTCCTGCATCTGGGACATGGCAATACAAGGTACGTACACATGTTGGGCAGAGAATGGCTGGAGAGCAACCCTGAGGAAAAGGACTTGGGAGTGCTTGTGGATGAGAAGCTCAACATGAGCTGGCAGTGTGCGCTGGCAGCCCAGAAAGCCAACCACATCNTGAGAGGTGTCCGTGCCCATGGCAGGGGTGTTGGAACTTGATGATCTCTAAGGTCCCTTCCAACTCTAACTATTCTATGATTCTATGATTCGAGTAAGGCAGATAATTTCTATTTTTACCAAATTATTTCTGCTTTGTAGGTATAGAGTGGGAATCCTTCTGTAAAACACGTGACCCTCAACTGGGGATGAGGCATAAAAGTGTTTGTGCAGTATTCTAATTACTATGTTTTTGGAAGTAGCCAAAAATTTTATTTTGATAGGATTAATTCCTTAGTGGAATTATTCCATGAGATGTGTAGTATCAGAAAAAAAATATATTCACACCTATTCATGTATGTGCATTCATTTTCAAATGACCACAGAAAGAAACAAGGTCATGGTCATCTGTGAAAATCTCTCACAGCACTATTTCTTTGGAACATCTGCTAGCAAGACTGGGAAGGAATACAGATATGACTATATACAAGTGACTTTTTGGTCAATGTGCCTACCCTTATATATCTATGCCTTTAGATGTTGGAAGGCAGAATCTGATTTTTTTTGCCTTCTTTTCCTCCAAACTTGACCTTGAAATGTGTTTGTTAAAAACTCCTAGAAGGAAAAACTGTCTAAGTTTTCTTATTCCAATGTGAATTTGTCTTCCAAATGAAACATTTGATTCTGTGGATTCTGGGTTTTTTGTTCTTATATTGTTATTTTGAAACCCCATTACAGAGAGTGTCTCTTTGGGGTCTGAATTCTTATGCAAAACATCCAGCATTAATACCTATGTGTCAGATACTTGTAGCCTTTACAGAGGCTGAAATGCTAAAATATTCTTTTTCTGAATTAAAAAGTACTAATGAGGTTCTTTCAAAACCAAAGTAAACACTATATATATAGGCACCAGTAATCAACTTGCATTTAATTAGCACAGCAATTCCATGACTACTTACATCTGATCTAAGTCATGAAAAAGACATTTGCAAATGAAACACTTATATGCAAACTTGATCATCTATTCTGTTAAATAGAAACATGTTTAAACATGAATTAAGCTGTATCTGCAGATATTTCACTGTTGACATTTTATTTTGGAAATGAAAAGTATCTGTCTTCTCATTGCTTTAACCATCTGTCAGATTTGAGTGGCAAGTATGTAGTGAGCTACTTGTGTGTGCTGGCTTGCTCACTTAACACAATTGCTATAAAACTGAAGGCAGCCCTTCTGAGAGAGGTTTTCTATTCCGGTTATTTGGAACTAGAATTGTAACATGTTGTTGGCGTGAGTACAAAGAGATATAGATTTTTTTCATTGCTTTGATTATGAGATTTTATAACTGGGCAAATAAAATGGATACAACAGTTATTTACTGGACATATATCAAATTTCTCAAGATTCCTTTGAAGATTTTCAAGGTCTCTACAATTCTGCGAGATTTAGTAAAAGTCGATTTCCTTTCATGGTATGTGCAGAGATTTTATAGTGCAACATATATCAATGCAAATGAGTGACTAATTCACACCTGAATAAAGCAGAATAAGAAGTATAAAGGAAAATTTCTTGGAAAAGTTCTTATTTGAAGCCAAGATGGAATTTACATATTTCACTGTTCCGTCTGTGGCACACAAATTCCAAATAACTGACTTTTAAAATCCCTGCTGAGCTACTAACTGCTGTTGGAGATTCTCACATCTCTGCGTACAACACCAGAACTTCCTTTAGCAAGTCCGCTGCTGGACATGATCAGATATCTCTTGGCTGTAAGACCCTTCTGTGAGGCTTTATATGGGAGATATTTCTGATTCATACCAACTTGACTAGTCTATATGTGAAACTATCATACCATCTAATTAAATTGTCCATTATTACTTAGTAGGAACAGAATCTTTTCTGAAAGACTATGTTTCCTTCACTGAAAACTTTGCTACTCTGCTACGTAGGTCTTAAGAAAAAGTGTGAAAAACCTAGCTAGAGTCTGTTGGTGCAGCAGGGCTGTCTGGTTCATGAAAAATTGTGTGTTTGTCTTAAAACAGTATATCTATTTGCCATCCTTATTCTGACTAAAAAGGACTTCCCTTACTTTTCTCCTTGAGTTCATATCCTTGTACCCTGGGGTTATATGGGAGACTACTTGTACTATCATAAATTACAATACCTCTGACCAGCAAATAGGAACAATCTCTTTTCCTTTGTGATTTATGAATGAGTCAGTGACCTGACTATAGTGAATTCCAATCCCCCAAGCCCAGCACCTTATGTCGTGTTTACAGCTGTGTATCTATCTTAAGGATGTAGTGTCTCATGTCAAAAATAAGGTGGTTAGCGAGATCGCTTGATCTTGTGCATGCAGGGATCTTTTTAAATTAATAGATCTTATCAGTGTAGGCTTTGATTTTTTTTTATTTTTTTTTTAGAAGTTGGAGGTTCGGGAGGTTGGTATACAGAACAAAAGCAAAACATCTTGGTAATGGAAGAAAAACAGGACAAGTTCATGGAACTGCAGAATCACAGAACATCCCAGGGTGGAAAGGACCTCAAAAGACCACCTTGTCGTACCTTTTGTCAGAAAGAGAAACTAGAGGAGAGTATCTAGTACCCTGTCCAATTCCATCTTGGAAATTTCCAGTGATGGCGACTCCACCACAGCCCTGGGGATGTTGTTCCAGTGATTGATGGTTTTGACTGTAAAATATATCTTTGTTATATAAAGATTAAATCTCTCCTGGTCAACTTAGACCCTTTGTCCCTTCTTTTTTTCCATGTGTCTCCTTGTGAAGAAAGATCCTCCATCCTCTTTGTAGATGCCCCTCAAGTACAGGAATAACATGAAGACCTCCATGAACCTTCTATTCTGCAGAGAGAAAAGATGTAACTCTTCCAGTCTTTTCTTCACATGGCAGCCTTTGCAGCTCTTTGATCACCTTTGTGGTCCTCCTTTGCACCCTCCCCAGTCTCTCTGCCTTTTTCTTGAATTATGGGCACCAGAACTGGACACTGTAATCCAGGAGCACCATGACAAGCAGCAAGTGGGAGAGAGTTATCTGTGCTAATAACACCCCTGCAGATGCAGCCCAAGATCTTATTTGCCTTTGTTGCTACAGTGGCACACGTCATATTCATCTTGTTGTCCACCAGGAACACCAGAACTCTTTCATCAAGGCTACTCCCTAGTCACAAAGGTCCTACCTAGCCTGTACTGAGCAATTTGGTTATGTCAACGTAGCTGCTGGACTTCGTGTTTGTCTTTGTTAAAATTCATACTGTTCTTGCTATCTCACTCTTCCAGATTGTCTATGTTCCTCTGTAAAATAGCTTTCATTTCTGACATGTCTACCTAACCACCCAGTTCAGCATCACTGGAAACTTGGTGAAAATGCTTTCGATCCCATCATCTAGGTAATTTGTGAAAATGCTGAGCAAGCATGGAGCCCCCTGTCAGTCCCTGGGGGATGTAACCTGTGACAGCCTGCCAGCCAGATTAAAAAACATTGATCACCACCTTCTCAGTGCAATTTGTGAGCTAATTTCCTACCCATCTCACAGATGACCTAACCAATCTGTATCTTGCCAGTGGGTTCAGGTGGCTGTGGGAAACAGTGTCAAACATTTGGCTGAAGTCCAGGCAAACAACAGCCACTATTCTTTCTATGTAGACAGAAGCTGTTATATTGTTGTAGAAGGTGATCAGGTTTGTCTTGCATGATTTGCCTTTGGTAAACCCATACTGGCTTTTCCCAATCACTGTTTCATTTGATTTGTAATAGTTTACAGGAGGACTTGTTCTATTATTTTTTCAGGGGCTGAAATAAGGATAATTCTCCTGTAGTTTCCTGGGTCCTCTTTTGGTTCTGTCTTGTAGGTGGGTGTGACATATGCCTCTTCTAGTCACCAGGGACACACCCTAATATCTGCAACTTTTCAAATATTATAGACAGGGATCTTCTGACACTGCTAGTCACTTCCTGTGGTGGATTCTGTCCGGCCTTATAGAGGTTATCCTTCCCCTCCACTGTGCCCTAGTGAGGTCACATCTGGAGTACTGTGTTCAGCTCTGGGCTCCACAGTCCAAGAAAGATGAGGAATTGCTCAAGAGAGTCCAGTAGAGGCCTATGAAGATGATCAAGGGAATGGACAACCTCTATCATGAGGAAAGGCTGAGAGACCTAACTCTGTTTAGCCTGCAGAGGACTGAGAGGAGAATCTCATCAATCTAAAGAGAAGTGTCAAGAGGATGGAGGACACCCATGGATGACTCTTTTCAGTGATGCCCAGCAACAGGACAAGGGGCAATTGGCACAAACCAGACCAAAATTACAATGGTGAGTCTTCACTTAGTGAATAATGTAAATTAAATATAAATATCGTGGTGTTCCTATCATCTTGAGTATTAACAAGCCAAATGAAGTATCAAATTGTTATTTTAACTGATTTAAACTCTTGGTTTACCAAGATATATGTAGGATTTACTGATAAATAAATTAGACACATATCATATTTAAATAAATGGAAATCACTAATTTCCACCCCCAATATGAACAAGATAAACTTCACATTTTCATGTAGAGTAATAACTCTTCAAAAGCATTTATTGCCTCATATATACCAATCTTTAATAAATTAATATCAGGTGTAGATTATTTAAGCATCTAAGCATTTGAATGTGTCCTGGTTTGAGATGAAACAGAACCAACTTTCTGTTTTCAGAATTTTATTTTGCAGTGAAGCCTCTTCTAACTAATTGAACTCTGAACTCTGTTGGTTTCTTCTAGTCAGACAAACAGTGATGCTAGTTAAAGCAAGTTGTGTGAGAACAGACTGGAGCAGAGTGCAGTGGAAGGGCATCAGTTCTTCAGAGGCAGCAAACCATTAAGTCTCTCACTTTTCCCAAGAGTGGTTGTTACTTTGGTCACATCAGTGACTGGTTTTACAATTGAGTCTCAGAGACACAAACACAGGAAAATGAAAGAAAAATGTGTATTGGAAATGGATGGTGGGGTTTAGAGTACTCCTAAATCATCCTAGCTGCTGAGAAGAGGTGCATGAAACTTACAACTAGGTTAGATATTACAAATAAAAGGAAGGAATTTGAAAAATACCAGTCAGAAATCAGTGAGCCTTCTTTTCAAGAACTTTAGGAGTTTAAGACTTCATTAGTTCTCCACAGCTAACTTGGAATACTTGAAACTTTTGGTGTAAAATATGCAGATTTTCTCTAAAGCTCACCAGAAAAAAAGGGGAAAGAACAGTGTAGGGAAATTGCCAGAAACTGAAGGGAGGTCTGTGTTTTTGTTTTCTGCTGTAGATCAACCCATTTTTTATGGATAAATGCTTAATTGCAATGGAAGTGTGTTCAAAAATTCTTTGACTCGGTCCAATTTGAAAATGTAAAAAGGAAACGGGAAAATCTCATTGAAAAAAATTACATCAGCAAGGCAAATCTACAACTTACTGACTTTTCTGTATCTGAAAATTATGTGTGAGGCTTTTAGATAGCTGCAGGTGATGAAATTAAAGTGCACTCTCAGAGGATGCAGAAGTGAAATACTCTGGTTGCTTTATGGAAGAAAATATATGGTTTTCTTCTCTTCACAGTTTACACCCTGCAATTTAAATATAAGAAACGCTCCAAAACACAGATTCTTTTAATATATTCTTTGACACTCTAAAAGTCCCTGTAGGACACAAAATAATAATTGTCAGCTGTTTTTTGCTATTGTTTAAATATGCAAAGTGTGTTGGTTCATTAACATTGAAACTGTTGAAACTGTTAATGAGAATATGATGATAAGAAAAATCAAAAGATATTCTGCAGTAGCTGGAAAAAAAAAACAATTGTTCACATTTCCTCTTATATTTTCAAAATTTTCAGTCTTGTGTTTGAAGTAATTTGAAAACAAAAGTAATAAAGGAAAAACATCAATTTAAAATCCACCATTTCAAAAATTATATAACTTTTTAGAAACATGCTTTGTAGATTTTTAGTTTTTCTTCTACTGTAATAATACATTTTTAATAACAAGTAAAACTTTTATCAGTTAGGAAAATCATTTACAGCCTGTCCCTAGTTTATATATGTAGCCTTCTTCATTCCATTTTGCTACTACAATTTCAGAGCAGAAAAGCCGGTCAGCAGGGACAGGTTTCAAGGCAACTTTTTGGTACTGTTTCATTCCCTTTTTTAGCATAATTATCACCTATAGATATTTTATAGTTCTCAATCTTGTGTCAAAGCATAATGTTGTAATACAAACCTTGCAACCTTTTCACAAGGTAATCCTTTTTTACAAATAATCTATTATTTCTACTATGACTATAGCAGCCTCAAGAATCAGTTCTAAAAATACCTTATCTGAAAATATTTTCTGTTTAGCACTGAACTTGTAAAGTGGAACGCATTTTTGCTAAGCAGACTGACAACCTTTCAAATAAATTATTCATGAAAGCATTCATCCAGTCTCTTAAATTTCATTCTCTTAAAAATCAGCACAAATGTTTAGCATATTTGGATGATAAACACAAGCGATGAGAAAGTCTTCTTACCTTTGCTCAATCTTTCTGTTTTGGAAGAGTAATCCCTTCTTCTTGCTGCTTTTCTGCTTTTTAAATTGCTTGTCTTGAGTACTCATGAATAAAGCAGTTGTAAGAATTTTCACCTACAATGAGATGCCTTTGTGAAACCCACTCTTTAATCTCTAATGCCTCTACCAATGTTATGCAGAAGAGTCTGAAATAAAACATAGGCCATTTTCTGTTAGTAGCAAACCACAATTTTTGTCTGTGTTCATGGAGGAGAACTATGAAGGAAGGAGGAAATAAAATAAAGCACAATGGTTCCAGATTCTCTGAAAGAGGTATTGCTGTATCTTTTATACATTTAAGTAGCGTCTCAGAAAAAGTGTAGAACTGACCTATGGTGCAGAACCGAGGTACATTGTGTTACTTTGTCATTGAGTATATAGCTTTCTCTGTCTTTAAAGATGATTTTGTATCATTGATAAGTATGCAATTAGAACAAAATTAAGAAAAAAAAATATGTGCAGAGATCAATTTGGACAATCTATCCTCCTACCGAGAAACTTAATTCTAGGAGAAAGATTTTTTTGCACGAATGCCACTAGCTCAGGGGTCACATCCTGTCCTTATCACTTGTGCCTCTCTGTGCATATGGTTTTTCCTTTACAGTGACATAACTTCTAGGAAAGCATCACTGATTTGTTTGTATTACTTAAGACCCATACAGAAGTATAGCAGAACTATGTACTCCTAAATAAGATGGAAGAAGCTGTGCTCCAGGCTTCTAATCTTTTCTGACACATGCCATTAATGTGTGAATAGGCCCCAAACAGAATTCTTCTCTTGAGAATTAATGTTGATTTTTAAAAGTAAAATAAATAACCCTCAGAGCAATGATTTATTAAGCTAAATATCTTACCTGTGTCACAGGCTTGTAACAGATTCCTATCTGCTTTTTTGTATGCTAGTCAACTGGACATGCCCAGGGTTCAAGACTAAGAACCTATTCTAATGATTGAACAGAATACCTGCTAATAGGCATGATTTAATCTGTTTTAACAAGTACTCTCCCAGAACACATCTGGGAATGCTTTTGGGTTACACCATGAGCTATTGACTGTTTCCAACAGGCATTCCTCTTCAAGGAGGAAGAGTGTTTTGTTGTCTAGGTGAAAACCATTACAACCTAAAGCTTCAGGGCGGAAGATGGTTTTTTTCACCAGTTATAACCTTTGTGTTCATAGCCTGTGGTGCATTTTTATTCTACAAATTGGTTCAATTATTTTCAGACTCTATGAAAACTTCTGATTCAAAAACACACTGGGGGAATGAGTTGCTGTATTGCTTACCTGTGTATTATGTCTCTGAACTGTGAAAAGTATTCAAAGGTTGGTTAAGCTGGAGCTTTGTAGAGTAGTACATAGAAACATAGCTGCATGTATGTTCTGATCCTTTTTATTTTATGAAGAATCATAGATTCATAGAATCATAGAATGGTTAAAGTTGGAAGGGACCTTAAACATCATAAAGTTCCAACCTCCCTGCCATGGGCAGGGACACCTCTCACTAGAGCAGGTTGCTCAAAGCCCCATCCAGCCTGGCCAGGGATGGGGCAGCCACAGCTTCTCTGGGCAACCTGTTCCAGTGCCTCACTACCCTCACAGGAAAGAACTTCCTAATATCTAATCTAAATCTCCCCTCTTCCAATTTAAAACCATTACCCCTCGTCCTGTCACTAGACTTCCTGACAAAGAGTCCCTCCCCAGCTCTCCTGTAGGCTTCCTTCAGATACTGGAAAGCTTCTCCAAGGTCTCCCTGAAGCCTTCTCTTCTCCAGGCTGAACAGACCCAGCTCTCTCAGCCTGTCCTCATAGGAGAGGTGCTCCATCCTTCTAATCACCTTGGTGGCCCTGCGCTGGACCTGTTCCAACAGTTTGATGTCCTTTCTATGTTGAGGACTCCAGAACTGAACACAGTACTCCAGGTGGGATCTCACAAGCGCAGAGTGGAGGGGGAGAATCACCTCCCGTGATCTGCTGCTCACACTTCTTTTGGTGCAACCCAGGATACGGTTGGCTTTCTGGGCTGAACTGTAAATACTTTTTTTTTAATGCTACAGGATATCAAGTTCACATGCTCATAAACTGTCTAGAAGAAGTCTAAATTATATCAATGTTACATTCATCACTGTGTATCTAATGAGGATTGATCTCATGTGTTGTTTTGTGTATTCATCTACATTGAAATTTGTATAATGTTTTCTTGACTAGATTTTAGAGATGGCAAGATTGTTTTGTAATTCTTTGCAGCTAGTTTTAGCTTTTACTCTGATAGATAACTTTGAATTATTGTATTACTCTTCAACTACTTTTTGAAAATATTTGAGAATAAGATAAATAGCACAAACCGTAGGATTCTTGCTATAGTTCTTCCAGTGTCCCTCTGTACGATAAACTTCCGAGTTTCTGCTTTGTGGCTTTTGACCTCATAACAATATGTGAGAGAACATTACCTCTTAATGTTTACCAGACTACTTTTGGGCGTTTTTTAAATGAAGAGGTGAGGAATTTTTCTTAAAGATCCAACTATCAAGCTGAATTTACTTTGGACTCTGAGTCTTTTATGGAACTAGGTTTGTGAAGCATACTATCCAACTTGCTGTAGTATCCAAGCTTGGCTGGGTAGAGAGGGGATACTGAGTTGTGCGGCTGTGTTTGCAAAATTTGAGAAACATCATATCAGAGGATGAATAAAACAGTTGGGGAAAAGGAATAGAGTTAGGTTCATGAAGTTTCTTGAGACAGTGAGTTCAGGTTTTCTTCCATTCTGAACAGAAAAACCTCCCAAACATTGTCTCTCATTGGAGTTTCTAAACAAAATCTCACAATTATGTGTAAAAAAACCATGCATGGGATTTTTTCTAAAAATGTTTCAGTGTAAATCAAGAGCTGCCTAAACAGCATGTTTTATTGTAATAGATGACTCTACCTGTTCAGTACTACTATGAACATGAAAATGTGATCTAATTCATAGTCCAGTGTAATCTGTACAACACCAGTAATTTCACCAGTGATGTTAGAGGTTGATCAAAAATAGATCAAAATAACAAAGTAAAACAAAAGAAAAATAATTTCAATTAATTTGTTTGATGAAACAAACAAACCCCATTTATTTAGGAATAAATAAATTACATTGTGTAGCTGAGACCTCCCAAGCCTGTGCACATGCTAGAAATAGGAGAGAAAATACCAGCAGTCTAAAAAGACTGAATTACAGACGTCTTGAGAAAACTGACGTTGATAAGTCCAAATGGTGGACTTTGATTACCGAGAAACTGAGGATTGGCTTTTTACTGAGATATAAAATTGGTAGATGAGAGTATGGTCATAAATCAAAAGAGAGTTTCCAACTAGATGTAAGGAGAAAAAATCACTCTAAGGATAATCAAGCATTGGAAGAGATTACCTGGAGATGAGCCCTGTTCAATATATATTTTATACAAATAAATCATATTTAGAAGTCTTTGGCTGGCTGAGTACTCCTGTGCAGTTAGCTTTATTGATAGTGAAGTCCACTCTGAATTTAATTAAGACTAATTACTGAAGTGCAATTTTTGGCCTCAAGGGGTTGTGATTGAAAGTTCCTAAAACAAAGTTCTGATGATGGTTTTAAGACCTTAAGAATTCATAAATGATAGAAGTGAAATAATTTAACTACTTATTCTATTTTTGCTTTGAATTGGAAACTATATAGTTCTTCCCCTTACATACTTTATTTGCCTCTTTTTTTTTTTTTTTTTTTTTTTTTTTTTTTTTTTTTTTTTTTTTTTTTTTTTTTTTCCTGGAGAAACTACATAGATTTCTTGACTTCTTCACCCTGAATGCTGTTTTAGCCCTAAGTGTCCTCAATTCCACAGTGTATGACTTCAGTCTTTTCTTATTTTATGAGGAAACCTAAAATCAATTATTTTAATTATAAAGACAAGGAGAAAAGGTAAGTAAGTATATTGATGGAATTGTTAATATAGCTGTTGGTTCAGAATGTATTTTGTTTCAACAGTGGAGATTGCTTCCTGTAATAAAGATAACTGGAATGATTTTTGCCTGTGGATAAGCTTTTTCAAGCTATAGTTTGTAGCAGCTGGAATTTTTCTGATCCACTTTGAAAGGNTTTCTGATCCACTTTGAAAGGAGTCAAAAAAAAAAAAAGCAAGAAAATGAATGAAGTTTATTTTCATTGGGCAAAACACTGTCTGTAGAGATGTTCTCATCTATGTATTGAAAAACTGATATTGAAAAACTGAATTTTACATTTAATAACTTAATACCTCTAAACATTATTAGACTTAGCCAAATCACAAATCTCGCTGAGATTTTCTGGGAAAATGTAACACCCTCTTGTCTTGAATGTATTCAGAGAGGTGGTGGAGTCTCCATCTCTGGAGACATTCAAANTCAGACACCAAAGTCAGCAAAGAAGGAGTGGGAGGCGGTGCTTCAGGTGGTAGAGCAGAGATTTCCATGAAGCTTGTTGTGAAGACCATGGTGATGCAAGTTGTTCCCCTATGGCCCATGGATGTCCACCATGGAGCAGGTATCCACCTGCAACCCATGGAGGACCCATGTCAGAACAGGTAGATGTGCCCCAAGGGAAGTTGTGACCCTGTGGAGATCATGTGCTAGAGCAGGCTTCTGGCAGGACCCGTGATCCTGTGAAGAGGGGCCCCACCGGAGTAGGTTTTCTGGCAGGACCTGTGGCCCAATGGGATACTCAAGCCAGAGCAGGGCGTTCCTGAAGGACTGCACCCCATTGAAAGGACCCATGGTGGAGCAGTTAATGAAGAACTACAGCCCACAGAAAGGACCTACACTGGAGAAGTTCATGAAGCATTGTCTCTAGTGGGTGGCACTAACATGGTTTAAGAACAGCAGGAGTGTGAGGATGAATAACAGCAATATGTTACAAACTGAACACACCCGCTGTTTCTACATCCTCCTGCACTGCTTGGGGGGAGGAGGTAGAAAAGTTGGGAGTAAAATTGAGCCTGGGAAGAAGGGAGTTTCTGGGGAAAGGTGTTTTAAGATTTGTTCTTATTTGGTATTATCCTACTCTGATTTGACTAGCAATAAAATAAAATCGTTTCTCCAAGCTGAGCCTGTTTTGCCAGTGACAGTAATTGCTGAGTAATCTCTCTGTCTTCTCTTGACCCATGAGTCTTTGATCATATTTTCTCTCTCCAGTTGAGTAGTATGAGTATCTATTTGGAATTGTGTTGTCATGAGTTGTAGAGCTGTATGACTGAAATAAGTTACTCTAGTATAATGGAAACCAAAGGTTTCCTGGGATGTTTCACAACGTAATAAAGGGTAAAAAATAATTTAGCGGAA